>APFE031718321.1:0-38710 GCA_000404065.3 Pinus taeda | reverse complement strand
TTTGTCACACCTTTGTCCACTTATACATAATTTTTTTTTTTTTTAATGTATGCCTAACATAATAAGCAAGCACTACATTACTATTTCTTGTCTTTATATCTGTACCTTTACTTTTAACAAGCAACCACATACGTTATATAATCTATTAAGACATCATATGTTTATTCAAATGGTAGCCTTTGCAATACATGAACCATACGGCATTATAATGTATTAATGTGTTAATGTGTTATCGAATGTGATTTGGGTGTAAGTCCTACCTCACGGCAAACCTAGCTATAAGTTTACCACAGTATCGTATGTTAATCTAGCGCGACCTTTGATGGTCCTGCCGCAGCTTATACAGGTGCCAACTCACCCAAGCCTTTAAGACATTCGTCCTTACTGGGGCAGGTGGCATGGTCTGGCTCCTTTGGCCATGTGACACCTTGGAAACGGGGATCTCGGTCCTGACGCTTCTGGTTCCCGCCTTACTTTGACGGCTTGGATCTCATCCAGAGATCGGATGGTTAATATGTATTCTAGGGTTTGTTATGATATATAAACATCCGCCTACAGTCTCGGGGTTCATTTTCGTGCTGACCTTCTCGGCTCCGGTCCAGTGTTCCACCTCAGGTTTAATGTCACCAGCAACATTCTTTTACTCGGCAAACGATTCAGATGCTAAGAACTGCTTGTCACCCAGTCATCTTAGGTACTGGCTCTTGATTACCAATTTCATAGTGTTTGTTAATCGTTCGGTTTATTTGAACAATGTCTTACTGGTTGATTTCTCTTGTTGCTATGGTATGCAGCCGCGTCCTGCAACCCTTCGGATGGAACAAGGGTGGCCTTTCACGGCAATTCAACCCTCTCCGTCATAGGTAAGTTGAAGCTCATGTTATTTTGCCTGCATATCAGAACTCAAAGTCACCGGTTTGAAACTATGGTTTATGGTGGATGCAGACCGCCGCTCCTACGCGGGTTTCCTCATCTCATTCGCTGAGGTATTCTCTGTAGAGAACCCTCACGGTGCATCCTCATTGCCGTCTGGTCTTATCAGTAAATTTTTAGTTAAGTTATTGTTCAATGGAACCTGGGTTCTTTTACAAATGTTCATAATCTTCATTGTTATACAGTACTGTTTTAAGGCACACCCGATTTGGGTTGATACGACTGTTCTTAGATTTTGGTTGCGGATCTGGCCTCAGCGCTCAGATCCGGCAACAGTTCTTCTGCGGCTTGTATTCAAACAATGTGTATAGTTAATTTCTCTTTTAGGGTTTACCCTTCGATGCTATATGTAATTTTAGATTCATATTATGATGAAACGGTCTAAGCCTCAGGGCAATTTTCGCATAGTCATAGTATTGTGAAATTGTTTAAGCCTTAGAGCAACTTTGCTTGGCATTTATATGATTCTGTTTCGAATTTCCTTAATCCTGATACAGAATATGGTGTTTATCTTATTATTGCGATTTCTGCTGGTTTACATGACTTTCGTAGCATAAATAATCTTAGATTACAATGCTAGCTTCAGACTCGCTCCATTTTTATTGTGTGTTCATCATCTTTGCTAATCTGCACGGCGTGCATTCATAGGCTGTCTTCTATATTATTCTTTACTTTTCTCTTATGGAAATGCCGTTTCAACCGAGGTTTCTCTTTACGTCTACATGCACAGCCTTGCTTGTATTTACAATGTATGGCCCGTTCGAGGTCGCATGCACAGGATTGTATTTATAAATGTAACCCTTTTTACAGTTACATGCATAGGATTATATAAATAAATGTAAATGTATATTTCTTTCCCTTTATCGTTCTAAAGAACTGGATTTTTGCTATCAGGTCCGCTTGTGACTTAAATACATGGGTTATGAGACACGAATGATTATTGTTCTCTGTCACGTAGTTTATCAATAAACTCTGTTTATTTAGAATATTTATCTATTCTGTTTCATGTCTTCAGCTAGTTATTCCTGATAACAGTAGGGTTGTTTATTCTTCTGCCACAGCGGCACCTGACTACGGTCGGTACACCTCTGTTCAAATTCAGAGGTCCTAACCCTCATTTCCGTCGACATACTACAACATTTAATGATTTCTTTCAAGTGCTCATTATTGTTTTGTTTTACTGTTAACCTTTCGGATGTTAAACAGCGTTATGGTTTTGCTAATAATGGTATGTCAAGTCTGTTACACAATAACCAGATCTTGATTAACCTTTCTCTGTACCAATATTCAGTCTTGGCTAAATATCTAGGTATAGCTTGTTTAATGTGATGCTAGCTCAGACCCTGTCTGTTAATTGACAGTCTGTCCTTTAGCTCTAGGACTACACCTGTACATTTAGGTTAACATTGCGACAGTGTCTAGGAAAATGCAAGACATGTTTTCCTGTTCAACTACTGAAATTTTAATGCATAATTATTCTCAATCAGGGACTTCACAGTTTGGAACCGTACCTGGTTTGCCAGTATCAGGAATGGTTTTTCAAACAAAACAAGTCACCTGAGCTTTAATCCTGCTCATCCACCCAGCCATGAGATCCATCCCTCAGACGAAATTCTCCCCCCGAGCCATCCTGCAGGCCTCAAGCCCTCTACAAGATTTGTGCACTCTCTGTGCCTGGTTATCTGGTCCTCACCAGACTTAACCACTTTTCTCTTTCTTTTTTTTCTTTTTCCTCTTCTTGGAAAAGAATCTCTTCTGTCTGTCCTCACAGCATAGAACTTCCTCCCTCAGTCAGGACTTTTCCTGTTTTGGAGGGTATTTTCCTTCAGTTATCATAACTGATCTTTTTCTTTAAGATCCACCTCTTAGAGGCTGCCAGCATTTCAAGAAATATTTAAATTACTTTAAAAAAAATAGTTTGTCACAGTTTTGTTTAAAACATAACAACAACTGTATTATTGTCTTTTACCACAGTAAACTTTCACATTTACATAGCCTGGGGTCATTACATCTCCCCCTCCTGTGATTGGACATCGTCCCGATGTCTGTCACCCTTAAAAAAATTCGGGTAAGCTTCTCTAAGGAGTTCCTCATCCTCCCAAGTGGCTTCTTCCGGCCCATAGTGCTGCCACTGCACTTTAGCTTGGAAAATAACCCGTTTCCGCAGCTGCACTTCTCTCCAGTCGAGAATGGTCAGTGGTTCGACCAGAACCTCGCCTTCCGGCTCGACCTGCAATCAGCAACAGATTTAGTTATTTTCTTGTTTCGGAACAAAGCTTATCTAGAATGACTAGATTAATTCTTACCCGAACATTCTGCCATTGAATCACATGTTTAGGATCGTAGACGTATTGTTTCAATACGGAAACGTGAAAAACATTGTGGATCCTAATATGGCTTGGTAGGGCGAGTTGATAAGCTACCGGCCCCACCCTAGCCAAGATTTGGAAAGGGCCAAAATAACGAGGTGCAAGTTTGGCACACCCGCTCCACTGCAAGGTACTCCTTCTGGGTTGGATTCTAACAAACACATGGTCCCCAACTTGAAATTCTTTGAACCTTCTCTTTCGATCAACAAAACTTTTATGTCTATCCTGAGCAGCTTTTAAGTTGGTACACACCCTTTTTACCGTTTCTTCCATTTCCTTGAGCATTTCAGGACCAATTCGTAACCTGTCCTCAGGTCCACCCCAACTTGAGGGTGTGCGGCACTTCTGCCCATACGTGACCTCAAAAGGACTCAACTGTGTTGAGGAGTGATACCCATTGTTATATGCGAATTCGACCAGGTGGAGATATTCTTCCCATTGGGTTGGCTTCATCATAACACATGCTCTTAGCATGTCCTCCACAACCTGATTCACTCGCTCCGTTTGGCCATCTGTTTGGGGATGATAGGTTGTGCTAAAGTTCAGCTGTGTTCCCAGTTCAGCAAACAATGTCCTCCAAAAGGCTGATGTAAACTTAACATCACGATCTGAAATGATTACCTTCGGAAGTCCATGCAATTTGAATACATTTTGCATGAAAATATGAGCAATTTGCACAACCTTATATGTTGATTGCACAGGTATGAAGTGTGCTGCCTTACTCAACTTATCCACTACCACCCTAATGGAATCATTATTCTTCTTCGTTCGAGGCAATCCAGTTATAAAATCCATGGAGATAGTCTCCCATTTCCATTCCGGAATGGGTAGGGGTTGTAGCAGCCCTGCTGGATGCAAGTGCTCCGCCTTGATCTGCTGACATTCTAGACATCGTGCTAGATACTCAGCAACCTCCTTCTTCATTTTTGGCCAATAATATTCTCTTCGAAGAGCGGTAACCATTTTCTGGTATCCTGGATGCCCGGTGTAATGACTGATGTGGAATTCGTCCAGAATCAACTTCTTAAGACTTTCTTCATTGGGTATATATAGCTTTTTATTAAAGTACAACATTCCGGCATCATCTAGTTCATACCCTTGTTGTATTTCCTTACCAGATAGTTGTTGTATTTGCTGTTTAATTTGCTGATAAACAACATCTTGTTCAGTCGCTGTTTTTATCTTTTCAAATAGAGTACTTTGCCATTTACTGACTGAAATCTTGCACACGCACTGTACCTTTCGACTTAATGCATCCGCTACTCGGTTCTCCTTCCCTTTTAAATGCTTAATATCAAAGTCGAACCCGCTTAAGAAGTCAGCCCAACGAGCTTGTCTCGTATTTAAGGTGGGTTGGCTGAAATAGTTTGTTAGGCTGTGGTGGTCTGTTAGCAACAGAAATTTTCTGCCCAAGAGATAGTGTTGCCACATTTTCAGAGCATGAATGATAGCTGCCAGCTCCAAGTCGTAAGCAGAGTATTTCTGCTCATGTTCTTTCAGTTTCCTAGATTCATATGCAATGACTCTTCCTTCTTGCATCAACACTCCTCCCACACCTTCTTTACTTGCGTTTGTGCAGACCACGTAATCCTTATTAGGATCAGCTATACTCAATACAGGTGCGGTGGTGAGTAAGTGCTTGAGCTGTTCAAAGCTCTTCTGGCATTCTGAGGTCCACTTAAATACTTTTCCCTTCTTTTGTAAGGAGGTGATAGGGTATGCTACCCTCGAAAAGCCTTCAACAAATCTTCTATAATAACCCGCTAACCCCATAAAGGACCTAATATCTGCCACGTCCTTTGGTATGGGCCACTCCATTATAGTTCTGATTTTCTCAGGATCTACTGCGATTCCTTCCTTTGTGATTACGTGGCCTAAGTATTGTATCTCCTCCTTGAAGAAATCACACTTACTAAACTTTGCATATAATTGATGTTCTCGCAAAGTTTGCAACACCAGTCTGAGGTGTTCCTCGTGCTCCTTTCTTGATCGGGAGTAAATCAGAATGTCATCTATGAATATCAACACAAACTTGTCTAAGAACCTGTGAAACACACTGTTCATCAAACACATGAAGGTAGCAGGTGCATTGGTCAGAGCAAAAGGTAGCACCACGAATTCATAATGCCCATACTGTGTTCTGAAAGCGGTCTTAGCGATATCCTCCTCTTTAATTCTGATCTGATGGTAACCAGATCGCAGATCGATTTTAGAAAATACCGTCGCTTCCTTCACCTGATCAAAAAGTTCGTCAATCCTAGGCAAAGGATATTTATTTTTGATCGTGAGCTTATTCAGCTGACGATAATCAATGCACATCCGAAAAGTTCCATCTTTCTTTTTGACAAACAGCACTGGGGCTCCCCAGGGTGATACACTGGGACGGATGTATTTTTTATCTAACAGCTCCTGCAGTTGCATTTTTAATTCTGTTAGTTCTGGTACACTCATGCGGTATGGTGCCCGTGATACGGGTGCTGCCCCTGGAATCAGCTCAATGGTGAAATCCACATCTCTCTTAGGTGGTAATCCCGGTACTTCCTCGGGAAAAACATCTGCAAATTCCTGTACCACTGGAATGCTACCCAACATAGCAGTTTTATCCTTCTGATTTGCGTAACCCACCTGAATAGCGTAGATTTGACATTTCTTCTTGATGCACTTAGCTAGCTGAGATGCTGTAATGGGTCGAATCTGTACAGGATGTCTGATTCCTTGTAACTCCTGCTGCTCTCCACGGTCATCCTTATAGTAGATGGTTTTGGTCTTGCAATTCACTAAGGACCAGTGTTTTTCCAGCCAGTCCATCCCAATCAGGATATCGTATGAACCCAACGGTAGTACATTTAAATCTGCCACTATTGGCTGTCCTGCTATGGTTAATGAACAATTATTTACTTTGGCCAAGACTCGTCTCTTGGCTCCTGTAGCTAATTGGACTAGCCATGGGTTCCTGAACTTTTCAGCTTGTAGTTTACACTGTTCTACTATTTTTGGGCTAACATAACTTAAAGTAGCTCCTGGATCAATAAGAACAGCTATAGAAAGATTTGAGATTTTACCTTCGAATTCAACCATAGATGGTTGATACTCCGCTTGTCGACCTTCCAAAGCTGCATTAATTCTGGGTACACTGCGTGCCACGTCCCCGACGATCGATGACTCATGAATTTGGGATATCTGGTCTGTCCCCTTTCGCTGTGGGCAGTTTTTAACATAGTGAGGTCCTCCACAACCCCAGCATTGAACTGGAGGTCTGGTCATCCCCTCACCTTCTGGTCTAACAGGCTGCTCATTTACTCTAGATTCGCTCATTGGCCTAGATCGGGGTGCATTCCTTGCAACAGATCTACTGTTTAATCCTTTACCAGCACCTTTACTCCCACTGTTGCGACCTCCTTTGCTGCTCCCAACCATTCGACTGCTCCTTTTCTCATTCCACCTTTTGTTTGAGGTGTCCCCCTTCTGTTTACTCTACTGATAGCAGATCCTTGCTTTACGGATAGCCTCATCCATGGTCCTAGAATTGTCAAACTCAATCCTTTCCCTTATATATGAAGGTAAGCTACTCACAAACCTTTGGACCTTGGCTTTCTCCTCCTTGATGTAAGGTACATAATGTAGCAGTGAGGTAAAGCGATTAATGAACTCGTCCATTGTCTGCTGTCCCAATCTTAAATCATGGAATTCCCTTGCCTTTTCATCGTAAAAGCGTTCAGTCAGATACCTTTCTTTGAAGTATTTCTGAAACTTCTCCCAGGTAATGGTCCGTTCACTTACCCCTTTGACAATTTTGATTTCCTCCCACCACAAGGTTGCCTTACCTTGTAACTGAAAAATAGCTAATCTTGCCTTCAGGTTATGATCATACTCGTACAACTGATAATATTTATTCATATTTATTAACCAAGCTTCAGCTGCTTCCTCCTGTTCGCCATCAAAATGCGGGGGTTTAATTTTTCGAAACTCTCCCTGCAGCTCCATTTTCTGTCATTTTGAAGTTTGCTGTTCTGGTACATTATCAGAATGATCCTCCTTGCCTTCTGAAAGTTCAGGTTCAATCTGATAATTCTGTTCCTCTGTCATCCTCTGCTGTTCCGCACTGGGGTTGGATAGAGGGGGATTTTGCCTATCCGACAAACTATTCAAAATTCTTTCTTGTTCAACTGTTAACCGTGTGTTGTCCTCTCACAACCGTGCCATCTCATTCTTCAATTCCTGGACAGTTCCTAGGATTGCAAGGTTGGTACTTCATGTTTCTGCACCCAATTGTACCCACACTTCTAGATTCTCTTGAGGGTTACTGTCGGTTCCTTGCATTTTGTCTCTTTTCTGGCTTAACTGCTAGCTGTTGTAATTCTGTATTTCACCCCAAATAGCAGAACACAGTTAAGTACATTATTATCTTGCATATGTATGCATGGTGTACCCTTCTGCACAATGAAACATGTTCTACTTGAGGCCACAGTGTTGAAACTTGGCTCTGATACCAATTTGTCACACCTTTGTCCACTTATACATAATTTTTTATTTTTTTTTATTTTTTTATGTATGCCTAACATAATAAGCAAGCACTACATTACTATTTCTTTGTCTTTATATGTGTACCTTTACTTTTAACGAGCAACCACATACGTTATATAATCTATTAACACATCATATATTTATTCAAATGGTAGCCTTTGCAATACATGAACCATACGGCATTATAATGTATTAATGTGTTAATGTGTTATCGAATGTGATTTGGGTGTAAGCCCTACCTCACGGCAAACCTAGCTATAAGTTTACCACAGTATCGTATGTTAATCTGGCACGGCCTTTGATGGTCCTGCCATAGCTTATACAGGTGCTAACTCACCCAAGCCTTTAAGACATTCGTCCTTACTGGGGCAGGTGGCATGGTCTGGCTCCTTTGGCCATGTGACACCTTGGAAACGGGGATCTCAGTCCTGACGTTTCTGGTTCCCGCCTTACTTCGATGGCTTGGATCTCATCCAGAGATCGGATGGTTAATATGTATTCTAGGGTTTGTTATGATATATAAACATCCGCCTACAGACTCGGGGTTCATTTTCGTGCTGGCCTTCTCGGCTCCGGTCCAGTGTTCCACCTCAGGTTTAATGTCACCAGCAACATTCTTTTACTCGGCAAACGATTCAGATGCTAAGAACTACTTTTCAACCGGTCATCTCAGGTATTGGTTCTTGATTACCAATTTCATAGTGTTTGTTAATCGTTCGGTTTATTTGAACAATGTCTTACTGGTTGATTTCTCTTGTTGCTATGGTATGCAGCCGCGTCCTGCAACCCTTCGGATGGAACAAGGGTGGCCTTTCACGGCGATTCAACCCTCTCCGTCACAGGTAAGTTGAAGCTCATGTTACTTCGCCTGCATATCAGAACTCAAAGTCACCGGTCTGAAACTATGGTTTATGGTGGATGCAGACCGCCGCTCCTACGCGGGTTTCCTCATCTCATTCGCTGAGGTATTCTCTGTAGAGAACCCTCACGGTGCATCCTCATTGCCGTCTGGTCTTATCAGTAAATTTTTAGTTAAGTTATTGTTCAATGGAACCTGGGTTCTTTTACAAATGTTCATAATCTTCATTGTTATACAGTACTGTTTTAAGGCACACCCGATTTGGGTTGATACGACTGTTCTTAGATTTTGGTTGCGGATCTGGCCTCAGCGCTCAGATCCGGCAACAGTTCTTCTGCGGCTTGTATTCAAACAATGTGTATAGTTAATTTCTCTTTTAGGGTTTACCCTTCGATGCTATATGTAATTTTAGATTCATATTATGATGAAACGGTCTAAGCCTCAGGGCAATTTTCGCATAGTCATAGTATTGTGAAATTGTTTAAGCCTTAGAGCAACTTTGCTTGGCATTTATATGATTCTATTTCGAATTTCCTTAATCCTGATAAAGAATATGGGGTTTATCTTATTATTGCGATTTCTGCTGGTTTACATGACTGCCGTAGCATAAATAATCTTAGATTACAATGCTAGCTTCAGACTCGCTCCATTTTTATTGTGCGTTCATCATCTTTGCTAATCTGCACGGCATGCATTCATAGGCTGTCTTCTATATTATTCTTTACTTTTCTCTTATGGAAATGCCGTTTCAACTGAGGTTTCTCTTTACGGCTACATGCACAGCCTTGCTTGTATTTACAATGTATGGCCCGTTCGAGGTCGCATGCACAAGATTGTATTTATAAATGTAACCCTTTTTACAGTTACATGCATAGGATTATATAAATAAATTTAACCCTTTTCAGAGTTACATGCACAGGTTTATATAAATAAATGTAACCCTTTTCACAGTTACATGCACAGGTTTATATAATAAATGTAACCCTTTTCATAGTTACATACACAGGTTTATGTATATAAATGTAAATGTATATTTCTTCCCCTTTATCGTTCTAAAGAACTGGATTTTTGCTATCAGGTCCGCTTGTGACTTAAATACATGGGTTATGAGACACGAATGATTATTGTTCTCTGTCACGTAGTTTATCAATAAACTCTGTTTATTTAGAATATTTATCTATTCTGTTTCATGTCTTCAGCTAGTTATTCCTGATAACAGTAGGGTTGTTTATTCTTCTGCCACAGCGGCACCTGACTACGGTCGGTACACCTCTGTTCAAATTCAGAGGTCCTAACCCTCATTTCCGTCGACATACTACAACATTTAATGATTTCTTTCAAGTGCTCACTATTGTTTTGTTTTACTGTTAACCTTTCGGCTGTTAAACAACGTTCTGGTTTTGCTAATAAGGGTATGTCAAGTCTGTTACACAATAACCAGATCTTGATTAACCTTTCTCTGTACCGATATTCAGTCTTGGCTAAATATCTAGGTATAGCTTGTTTAATGTGATGCTAGCTCAGACCCTGTCTATTAATTGACAGTCTGTCCTTTAGCTCTAGGACTACACCTGTACATTTAGGATAACATTGCGACAGTGTCTAGGAAAATGCAAGACATGTTTTCCTGTTCAACTACTGAAATTTTAATGCATAATTATTCTCAATCAGGGACTTCACAGTTTGGAACCGTACCTGGTTTGCCAGTATCAGGAATGGTTTTTTTCAAACAAAACAAGTCACCTGAGCTTTAATCCTGCTCGTCCACCCAGCCATGAGATCCATCCCTCAGACGAAATTCTCCCCCCGAGCCATCCTGCAGGCCTCAAGCCCTCTACAAGATTTGTGCACTCTCTGTGCCTGGTTATCTGGTCGTCACCAGACTTAACCACTTTTCTCTTTCTTTTTTTCTTTTTCCTCTTCTTGGAAAAGAATCTCTTCTGTCTGTCCTCACAGCACAGAACTTCCTCCCTCAGTGAGGACTTTTACTGTTTTGGAGGGTATTTTCCTTCAGTTATCATAACTGATCTTTTTCTTTAAGATCCACCTCTTAGAGGCTGCCAGCATTTCAAGAAATATTTAAATTACTTTAAAAAAATAGTTTGTCACAGTTTTGTTTAAAACATAACAACAACTGTATTATTGTCTTTTACCACAGTAAACTTTCACATTTACATAGCTTGGGGTCATTACATCTCCCCCTCCTGTGATTGGACATCGTCCGGATGTCTATCACCCTTAAACAAATTTGGGTAAGCTTCTCTAAGGAGTTCCTCATCCTCCCAAGTGGCTTCTTCCGGCCCATAGTGCTGCCACTGCACTTTAGCTTGGAAAATAACCCGTTTCCGCAGCTGCACTTCTCTCCAGTCGAGAATGGTCAGTGGTTCGACCAGAACCTCGCCTTCCGGCTCGACCTGCAATCAGCAACAGATTTAGTTATTTTCTTGTTTCGGAACAAAGCTTATCTAGAATGACTAGATTAATTCTTACCCGAACATTCTGCCATTGAATCACATGTTTAGGATCGTAGACGTATTGTTTCAATACGGAAACGTGAAAAACATTGTGGATCCTAATATGGCTTGGTAGGGCGAGTTGATAAGCTACCGGCCCCACCCTAGCCAAGATTTGGAAAGGGCCAAAATAACGAGGTGCAAGTTTGGCACACCCGCTCCACTGCAAGGTACTCCTTCTGGGTTGGATTCTAACAAACACATGGTCCCCAACTTGAAATTCTTTGAACCTTCTCTTTCGATCAGCAGAACTTTTCTGTCTATCCTGAGCAGCTTTTAAGTTGGTACGCACCCTTTTTACCGTTTCTTCCATTTCCTTGAGCATTTCAGGACCAATTCGTAACCTGTCCTCAGGTCCACCCCAACTTGAGGGTGTGCGGCACTTCTGCCCATACGTGACCTCAAAAGGACTCAACTGTGTTGAGGAGTGATACCCATTGTTATATGCGAATTCGACCAGGTGGAGATATTCTTCCCATTGGGTTGGCTTCATCATAACACATGCTCTTAGCATGTCCTCCACAACCTGATTCACTCGCTCCGTTTGGCCATCTGTTTGGGGATGATAGGTTGTGCTAAAGTTCAGCTGTGTTCCCAGTTCAGCAAACAATGTCCTCCAAAAGGCTGATGTAAACTTAACATCACGATCTGAAATGATTACCTTCGGAAGTCCATGCAATTTGAATACATTTTGCATGAAAATATGAGCAATTTGCACAACCTTATATGTTGATTGCACAGGTATGAAGTGTGCTGCCTTACTCAACTTATCCACTACCACCCTAATGGAATCATTATTCTTCTTCGTTCGAGGCAATCCAGTTATAAAATCCATGGAGATAGTCTCCCATTTCCATTCCGGAATGGGTAGGGGTTGTAGCAGCCCTGCTGGATGCAAGTGCTCCGCCTTGATCTGCTGACATTCTAGACATCGTGCTAGATACTCAGCAACCTCCTTCTTCATTTTTGGCCAATAATATTCTCTTCGAAGAGCGGTAACCATTTTCTGGTATCCTGGATGCCCGGTGTAATGACTGATGTGGAATTCGTCCAGAATCAACTTCTTAAGACTTTCTTCATTGGGTATATATAGCTTTTTATTAAAGTACAACATTCCGGCATCATCTAGTTCATACCCTTGTTGTATTTCCTTACCAGATAGTTGTTGTATTTGCTGTTTAATTTGCTGATAAACAACATCTTGTTCAGTCGCTGTTTTTATCTTTTCAAATAGAGTACTTTGCCATTTACTGACTGAAATCTTGCACACGCACTGTACCTTTCGACTTAATGCATCCGCTACTCGGTTCTCCTTCCCTTTTAAATGCTTAATATCAAAGTCGAACCCGCTTAAGAAGTCAGCCCAACGAGCTTGTCTCGTATTTAAGGTGGGTTGGCTGAAATAGTTTGTTAGGCTGTGGTGGTCTGTTAGCAACAGAAATTTTCTGCCCAAGAGATAGTGTTGCCACATTTTCAGAGCATGAATGATAGCTGCCAGCTCCAAGTCGTAAGCAGAGTATTTCTGCTCATGTTCTTTCAGTTTCCTAGATTCATATGCAATGACTCTTCCTTCTTGCATCAACACTCCTCCCACACCTTCTTTACTTGCGTTTGTGCAGACCACGTAATCCTTATTAGGATCAGCTATACTCAATACAGGTGCGGTGGTGAGTAAGTGCTTGAGCTGTTCAAAGCTCTTCTGGCATTCTGAGGTCCACTTAAATACTTTTCCCTTCTTTTGTAAGGAGGTGATAGGGTATGCTACCCTCGAAAAGCCTTCAACAAATCTTCTATAATAACCCGCTAACCCCATAAAGGACCTAATATCTGCCACGTCCTTTGGTATGGGCCACTCCATTATAGTTCTGATTTTCTCAAGATCTACTGCGATTCCTTCCTTTGTGATTACGTGGCCTAAGTATTGTATCTCCTCCTTGAAGAAATCACACTTACTAAACTTTGCATATAATTGATGTTCTCGCAAAGTTTGCAACACCAATCTGAGGTGTTCCTCGTGCTCCTTTCTTGATCGGGAGTAAATCAGAATGTCATCTATGAATATCAACACAAACTTGTCTAAGAACCTGTGAAACACACTGTTCATCAAACACATGAAGGTAGCAGGTGCATTGGTCAGACCAAAAGGTAGCACCACGAATTCATAATGCCCATACCGCGTTCTGAAAGCGGTCTTAGCGATATCCTCCTCTTTAATTCTGATCTGATGGTAACCAGATCGCAGATTGATTTTAGAAAATACCGTCGCTCCCTTCACCTGATCAAAAAGTTCGTCAATCCTAGGCAAAGGATATTTATTTTTGATCGTGAGCTTATTCAGTTGACGATAATCAATGCACATCTGAAAAGTTCCATCTTTCTTTTTGACAAACAGCACTGGGGCTCCCCAGGGTGATACACTGGGACGGATGTAATTTTTATCTAACAGCTCCTGCAGTTGCATTTTTAATTCTGTTAGTTCTGGTACACTCATGCGGTATGGTGCCCGTGATACGGGTGTTGCCCCTGGAATCAGCTCAATGGTGAAATCCACATCTCTCTTAGGTGGTAATCCTGGTACTTCCTTGGGAAAAACATCTGCAAATTCCTGTACCACTGGAATGCTACCCAGCATAGCAGTTTTATCCTTCTGATTTGCGTAACCCACCTGAATAGCGTAGATTTGACATTTCTTCTTGATGCACTTAGCTAGCTGAGATGCTGTAATGGGTCGAATCTGTACAGGATGTCTGATTCCTTGTAACTCCTGTTGCTCTCCACGGTCATCCTTATAGTAGATGGTTTTGGTCTTGCAATTCACTAAGGACCAGTGTTTTTCCAGCCAGTCCATCCCAATCAGGATATCGTATGAACCCAACGGTAGTACATTTAAATCTGCCACTATTGGCTGTCCTGCTATGGTTAATGAACAATTATTTACTTTGGCCAAGACTCGTCTCTTGGCTCCTGTAGCTAATTGGACCAGCCATGGGTTCCTGAACTTTTCAGCTTGTAGTTTACATTGTTCTACTATTTTTGGGCTAACATAACTTAAAGTAGCTCTTGGATCAATAAGAACAGCTATAGAAAGATTTGAGATTTTACCTTCGAATTCAACCATAGATGGTTGATACTCCGCTTGTCGACCTTCCAAAGCTGCATTAATTCTGGGTACACTGCGTGCCACGTCCCCGACGGTCGATGCCTCATGAATTTGGGATATCTGGTCTGTCCCCTTTCGCTGTGGGTAGTTTTTAACATAGTGAGGTCCTCCACAACCCCAGCATTGAACTGGAGGTCTGGTCATCCCCTCACCTTCTGGTCTAACAGGCTGCTCATTTACTCTAGATTCGCTCATTGGCCTAGATCGGGGTGCATTCCTTGCAACAGATCTACTGTTTAATCCTTTACCAGCACCTTTACTCCCACTGTTGCGACCTCCTTTGCTGCTCCCAACCATCCGACTGCTCCTTTTCTCATTCCACCTTTTGTTTGAGGTGTCCCCCTTTTGTTTACTCTGCTGGTAGCAGATCCTTGCTTTACGGATAGCCTCATCCATGGTCCTAGGATTGTCAAACTCAATCCTTTCCCTTATATATGAAGGTAAGCTACTCACAAACCTTTGGACCTTGGCTTTCTCCTCCTTGATGTAAGGTACATAACGTAGCAGTGAGGTAAAGCGATTAATGAACTCGTCCATTGTCTGTTGTCCCAATCTTAAATCATGGAATTCCCTTGCCTTTTCATCGTAAAAGTGTTCAGTCAGATACCTTTCTTTGAAGTATTTCTGAAACTTCTCCTAGGTAATGGTCCGTTCACTTACCCCTTTGACAATTTTGATTTCCTCCCACCACAAGGTTGCCTTACCTTGTAACTGAAAAATAGCTAATCTTGCCTTCAGGTTATGATCATACTCGTACAACTGAAAATATTTATTCATATTTATTAACCAAGCTTCAGCTGCTTCCTCCTGTTCGCCATCAAAATGCGGGGGTTTAATTTTTCGAAACTCTCCCTGCAGCTCCATTTTCTGTCGTTTTGAAGTTTGCTGTTCTGGTACATTATCAGAATGATCCTCCTTGCCTTCTGAAAGTTCAGGTTCCGTCTGATAATTCTGTTCCTCTGTCATCCTCTGCTGTTCTGCACTGGGGGTTGGATAGAGGGGGATTTTGCCTATCCGACAAACTCTTCAAAATTCTTTCTTGTTCAACTGTTAACCGCGCGTTGTCCTCTCGCAACCGTGCCATCTCATTCTTCAATTCCTGGACAGTTTCCAGGATTGCAAGGTTGGTACTTCGTGTTTCTGCACACAATTGTACCCACAGTTCTGGATTCTCTTGAGGGTTACTGCCGGTTCCTTGCATTTTGTCTCTTTCTGGCTTAACTGCTAGCTGTTGTAATTCTGTATTTCACCCCAAATAGCAAAACACAGTTAAGTACAATATTATCTTGCATATGTATGCATTGTGTACCCTTCTGCACAATGAAACATGTTCTACTTGAGGCCACAGTGTTGAAACTGGGCTCTGATACCAATTTGTCACACCTTTGTCCACTTATACATAATTTTTTTTTTTTAATGTATGCCTAACATAATAAGCAAGCACTACATTACTATTTCTTTGTCTTTATATGTGTACCTTTACTTTTAACGAGCAACCACATACGTTATATAATCTATTAACACATCATATGTTTATTCAAATGGTAGCCTTTGCAATACATGAACCATACGGCATTATAATGTATTAATGTGTTAATGTGTTATCGAATGTGATTTGGGTGTAAGCCCTACCTCACGGCAAACCTAGCTATAAGTTTACCACAGTATCGTATGTTAATCTGGCGTGGCCTTTGATGGTCCTGCCGTAGCTTATACAAGTGCCAACTCACCCAAGCCTTTAAGACATTCGTCCTTACTGGGGCAGGTGCCATGGTCTGGATCCTTTGGCCATGTGACACCTTGGAAACGGGGATCTCGGTCCTGACACTTCTGGTTCCCGCCTTACTTCGACGGCTTGGATCTCATCCAGAGATCGGATGGTTAATATGTATTCTAGGGTTTGTTATGATATATAAACATCCGCCTACAGTCTCGGGGTTCATTTTCGTGCTGGCCTTCTCGGCTCCGGTCCAATGTTCCACCTCAGGTTTAATGTCACCAGCAACATTCTTTTACTCGGCAAACGATTTAGATGCTAAGAACTGCTTGTCAACCGGTCATCTCAGGTACTGGTTCTTGATTACCAATTTCATAGTGTTTGTTTAATCGTTCGGTTTATTTGAACAATGTCTTACTGGTTGATTTCTCTTGTTGCTAAGGTATGCAGTCGCGTCCTGCAACCCTTCGGATAGAACAAGGGTGGCCTTTCATGGCGATTCAACCCTCTCCGTCACAGGTAAGTTGAAGCTCATGTTACTTCGCCTGCATATCAGAACTCAAAGTCACCGGTCTGAAACTATGGTTTATGATGGATGCAGACCGCCGCTCCTACGTGGGTTTCCTCATCTCATTCGCTGAGGTATTCTCTGTAGAGAACCCTCACGGTGCATCCTCATTGCCGTCTGGTCTTATCAGTAAATTTTTAGTTAAGTTATTGTTCAATGGAACCTGGGTTCTTTTACAAATGTTCATAATCTTCATTGTTATACAGTACTGTTTTAAGGCACACCCGATTTGGGTTGATATGACTGTTCTTAGATTTTGGTTGCGGATCTGGCCTCAGCGCTCAGATCCGGCAACAGTTCTTCTGCGGCTTGTATTCAAACAATGTGTATAGTTAATTTCTCTTTCAGGGTTTACCCTTCGATGCTATATGTAATTTTAGATTCATATTATGATGAAACGGTCTAAGCCTCAGGGCAATTTTCGCATAGTCATAGTATTGTGAAATTGTTTAAGCCTTAGAGCAACTTTGCTTGGCATTTATATGATTCTATTTCGAATTTCCTTAATCCTGATAAAGAATATGGGGTTTATCTTATTATTGCGATTTCTGCTGGTTTACATGACTGCCGTAGCATAAATAATCTTAGATTACAATGCTAGCTTCAGACTCGCTCCATTTTTATTGTGCGTTCATCATCTTTGCTAATCTGCACGGCATGCATTCATAGGCTGTCTTCTATATTATTCTTTACTTTTCTCTTATGGAAATGCCGTTTCAACTGAGGTTTCTCTTTACGGCTACATGCACAGCCTTGCTTGTATTTACAATGTATGGCCCGTTCGAGGTCGCATGCACAAGATTGTATTTATAAATGTAACCCTTTTTACAGTTACATGCATAGGATTATATAAATAAATTTAACCCTTTTCAGAGTTACATGCACAGGTTTATATAAATAAATGTAACCCTTTTCACAGTTACATGCACAGGTTTATATAATAAATGTAACCCTTTTCATAGTTACATACACAGGTTTATGTATATAAATGTAAATGTATATTTCTTTCCCTTTATCGTTCTAAAGAACTGGATTTTTGCTATCAGGTCCGCTTGTGACTTAAATACATGGGTTATGAGACACGAATGATTATTGTTCTCTGTCACGTAGTTTATCAATAAACTCTGTTTATTTAGAATATTTATCTATTCTGTTTCATGTCTTCAGCTAGTTATTCCTGATAACAGTAGGGTTGTTTATTCTTCTGCCACAGCGGCACCTGACTACGGTCGGTCTACCTCTGTTCAAATTCAGAGGTCCTAACCCTCATTTCCGTCGACATACTACAACATTTAATGATTTCTTTCAAGTGCTCACTATTGTTTTGTTTTACTGTTAACCTTTCGGCTGTTAAACATCGTTCTTGTTTTGCTAATAAGGGTATGTCAAGTCTGTTACACAATAACCAGATCTTGATTAACCTTTCTCTGTACCGATATTCAGTCTTGGCTAAATATCTAGGTATATCTTGTTTAATGTGATGCTAGCTCAGACCTTGTTTGTTAATTGACAGTCTGTCCTTTAGCTCTAGGACTACACCTGTACATTTAGGTTAACATTGCGACAGTGTCTAGGAAAATGCAAGACATGTTTTCCTGTTCAACTACTAAAATTTTAATGCATAATTATTCTCAATCAGGGACTTCACAGTTTTGAACCGTACCTGGTTTGCCAGTATCAGGAATGGTTTTTCAAACAAAACAAGTCACCTGAGCTTTAATCATGCTCGTCCACCTAGCCATGAGATCCATCCCTCAGACGAAATTCTCCCCCCGAGCCATCCTGCAGGCCTCAAGCCCTCTACAAGATTTGTGCCCTCTCTGTGCCTGGTTATCTGGTCCTAACCAGACTTAACCACTTTTCTCTTTCTTTTTTTTTTTTCCTCTTCTTGGAAAAGAATCTCTTCTGTATATCCTCACAGCACAGAACTTCCTCCCTCAGTCAGGACTTTTCCTGTTTTGGAGGGTATTTTCCTTCAGTTATCATAACTGATCTTTTTCTTTAAGATCCACCTCTTAGAGGCTACCAGCGTTTCAAGAAATATTTAAATTACTTTAAAAAAAAATAGTTTGTCACAGTTTTGTTTAAAACATAACAACAACTGTATTATTGTCTTTTACCACAGTAAACTTTCACATTTACATAGCCTGGGGTCATTACATCTCCCCCTCCTGTGATTGGACATCGTCCCGATGTCTGTCACCCTTAAACAAATTCGGGTAAGCTTCTCTAAGGAGTTCCTCAATCCTCCCAAGTGGCTTCTTCCGGCCCATAGTGCTGCCACTGCACTTTAGCTTGGAAAATAACCTGTTTCTGCAGCTGCACTTCTCTCCGGTCGAGAATGGTCAGTGGTTCGACCAGAACCTCGCCTTCCGGCTCGACCCAAACATTTTGCCATTGAATCACATGTTTACGATCGTAGACGTATTGTTTCAATACGAAAACGTGAAAAACATTTTGGATCCTAATATGGCTTGGTAGGGCGAGTTGATAAGCTACCGGCCCCACCCTAGCCAAGATTTGGAAAGGACCAAAATAACGAGGTGCAAGTTTGGCACACCCGCTCCACTGCAAGGTACTCCTTCTGGGTTGGATTCTAACAAACACATGGTCCCCAACTTGAAATTCTTTGAACCTTCTCTTTCGATCAGCAGAAATTTTCTGTCTATCCTGAGCAACTTTTAAGTTGGTACGCACCCTTTTTACCGTTTCTTCCATTTCCTTGAGCATTTCAGGACCAATTCGTAACCTGTCCTCAGGTCCACCCCAACTTGAGGGTGTGCGGCACTTCCGCACATACGTGACCTCAAAAGGACTCAACTGTGTTGAGGAGTGATACCCATTGTTATATGCGAATTCGACCAGGTGGAGATATTCTTCCCATTGGGTTGGCTTCATCATAACACATGCTCTCAGCATGTCCTCCACAACCTGATTCACTCGCTCCATTTGGCCATCTATTTGGGGATGATAGGTTGTGCTAAAGTTCAGCTGTGTTCCCAATTCAGCAAACAATGTCCTCCAAAAGGCTGATGTAAACTTAACATCACGATCTGAAATGATTACCTTCGGAAGTCCATGCAATTTGAATACATTTTGCATGAAAATATGAGCAATTTGCACAACCTTATATGTTGATTGCACAGGTATGAAGTGTGCTGCCTTACTCAACTTATCCACTACCACCCTAATGGAATCATTATTCTTCTTCGTTCGAGGCAATCCAGTTATAAAATCCATGGAGATAGTCTCCCATTTCCATTCCGGAATGGGTAGGGGTTGTAGCAGCCCTGCTGGATGCAAGTGCTCCGCCTTGATCTGCTGACATTCTAGACATCGTGCTAGATACTCAGCAACCTCCTTCTTCATTTTTGGCCAATAATATTCTCTTCGAAGAGCGGTAACCATTTTCTGGTATCCTGGATGCCCGGTGTAATGACTGATGTGGAATTCGTCCAGAATCAACTTCTTAAGACTTTCTTCATTGGGTATATATAGCTTTTTATTAAAGTACAACATTCCGGCATCATCTAGTTCATACCCTTGTTGTATTTCCTTACCAGATAGTTGTTGTATTTGCTGTTTAATTTGCTGATAAACAACATCTTGTTCAGTCGCTGTTTTTATCTTTTCAAATAGAGTACTTTGCCATTTACTGACTGAAATCTTGCACACGCACTGTACCTTTCGACTTAATGCATCCGCTACTCGGTTCTCCTTCCCTTTTAAATGCTTAATATCAAAGTCGAACCCGCTTAAGAAGTCAGCCCAACGAGCTTGTCTCGTATTTAAGGTGGGTTGGCTGAAATAGTTTGTTAGGCTGTGGTGGTCTGTTAGCAACAGAAATTTTCTGCCCAAGAGATAGTGTTGCCACATTTTCAGAGCATGAATGATAGCTGCCAGCTCCAAGTCGTAAGCAGAGTATTTCTGCTCATGTTCTTTCAGTTTCCTAGATTCATATGCAATGACTCTTCCTTCTTGCATCAACACTCCTCCCACACCTTCTTTACTTGCGTTTGTGCAGACCACGTAATCCTTATTAGGATCAGCTATACTCAATACAGGTGCGGTGGTGAGTAAGTGCTTGAGCTGTTCAAAGCTCTTCTGGCATTCTGAGGTCCACTTAAATACTTTTCCCTTCTTTTGTAAGGAGGTGATAGGGTATGCTACCCTCGAAAAGCCTTCAACAAATCTTCTATAATAACCCGCTAACCCCATAAAGGACCTAATATCTGCCACGTCCTTTGGTATGGGCCACTCCATTATAGTTCTGATTTTCTCAAGATCTACTGCGATTCCTTCCTTTGTGATTACGTGGCCTAAGTATTGTATCTCCTCCTTGAAGAAATCACACTTACTAAACTTTGCATATAATTGATGTTCTCGCAAAGTTTGCAACACCAATCTGAGGTGTTCCTCGTGCTCCTTTCTTGATCGGGAGTAAATCAGAATGTCATCTATGAATATCAACACAAACTTGTCTAAGAACCTGTGAAACACACTGTTCATCAAACACATGAAGGTAGCAGGTGCATTGGTCAGAGCAAAAGGTAGCACCACGAATTCATAATGCCCATACCGCGTTCTGAAAGCGGTCTTAGCGATATCCTCCTCTTTAATTCTGATCTGATGGTAACCAGATCGCAGATCGATTTTAGAAAATACCGGCGCTCCCTTCACCTGATCAAAAAGTTCGTCAATCCTAGGCAAAGGATATTTATTTTTGATCGTGAGCTTATTCAGTTGACGATAATCAATGCACATCTGAAAAGTTCCATCTTTCTTTTTGACAAACAACACTGGGGCTCCCCAGGGTGATACACTGGGACGGATGTAATTTTTATCTAACAGCTCCTGCAGTTGCATTTTTAATTCTGTTAGTTCTGGTACACTCATGCGGTATGGTGCCCGTGATACGGGTGTTGCCCCCGGAATCAACTCAATGGTGAAATCCACATCTCTCTTAGGTGGTAATCCCGGTACTTCCTCGGGAAAAACATCTACAAATTCCTGTACCACTGGAATGCTACCCAGCATAGCAGTTTTATCCTTCTGATTTGCGTAACCCACCTGAATAGCGTAGATTTGACATTTCTTATTGATGCACTTAGCTAGCTGAGATGCTGTAATGGGTCGAATCTATACAGGATGTCTGATTCCTTGTAACTCCTGCTGCTCTCCACGGTCATCCTTATAGTAGATGGTTTTGGTCTTGCAATTCACTAAGGACCAGTGTTTTTCCAGCCAGTCCATCCCAATCAGGATATCGTATGAACCCAACGGTAGTACATTTAAATCTGCCACTATTGGCTGTCCTGCTATGGTTAAGGAACAATTATTTACTTTGGCCAAGACTCGTCTCTTGGCTCCTGTAGCTAATTGGACCAGCCATGGGTTCCTGAACTTTTCAGCTTGTAGTTTACATTGTTCTACTATTTTTGGGCTAACATAACTTAAAGTAGCTCTTGGATCAATAAGAACAACTATAGAAAGATTTGAGATTTTACCTTCGAATTCAACCATAGATGGTTGATACTCCGCTTGTCGACCTTCCAAAGCTGCATTAATTCTGGGTACACTGCGTGCCACGTCCCCGACAGTCAATGCCTCATGAATTTGGGATATCTGGTCTGTCCCCTTTCGCTGTGGGCAGTTTTTAACATAGTGAGGTCCTCCACAACCCCAGCATTGAACTGGAGGTCTGGTCATCCCCTCACCTTCTGGTCTAACAGGCTGCTCATTTACTCTAGATTCGCTCATTGGCCTAGATCGGGGTGCATTCCTTGCAACAGATCTACTGTTTAATCCTTTACCAGCACCTTTACTCCCACTGTTGCGACCTCCTTTGCTGCTCCCAACCATCCGACTGCTCCTTTTCTCATTCCACCTTTTGTTTGAGGTGTCCCCCTTTTGTTTACTCTACTGGTAGCAAATCCTTGCTTTACGGATAGCCTCATCCATGGTCCTAGGATTGTCAAACTCAATCCTTTCCCTTATATATGAAGGTAAGCTACTCACAAACCTTTGGACCTTGGCTTTCTCCTCCTTGATGTAAGGTACATAACGTAGCAGTGAGGTAAAGCGATTAATGAACTCGTCCATTGTCTGCTGTCCCAATCTTAAATCATGGAATTCCCTTGCCTTTTCATCGTAAAAGCGTTCAGTCAGATACCTTTCTTTGAAGTATTTCTGAAACTTCTCCTAGGTAATGGTCCGTTCACTTACCCCTTTGACAATTTTGATTTCCTCCCACCACAAGGTTGCCTTACCTTGTAACTGAAAAATAGCTAATCTTGCCTTCAGGTTATGATCATACTCGTACAACTGAAAATATTTATTCATATTTATTAACCAAGCTTCAGCTGCTTCCTCCTGTTCACCATCAAAATGCGGGGGTTTAATTTTTCGAAACTCTCCCTGCAACTCCATTTTCTGTCATTTTGAAGTTTGCTGTTCTGGTACATTATCAGAATGATCCTCCTTGCCTTCTGAAAGTTCAGGTTCCATATGATAATTCTTTTCCTCTGTCATCCTCTGCTGTTCCGCACTGGGGTTGGATAGAGGGGGATTTTGCCTATCCGACAAACTCTTCAAAATTCTTTCTTGTTCAACTGTTAACCGCGCGTTGTCCTCTCGCAACCGTGCCATCTCATTCTTCAATTCCTAGACAGTTTCCAGGATTGCAAGGTTGGTACTTCGTGTTTCTGCACCCAATTGTACCCACAGTTCTGGATTCTCTTGAGGGTTACTATCGGTTCCTTGCATTTTGTCTCTTTTCTGGCTTAACTGCTAGCTGCTGTAATTCTGTATTTCACCCCAAATAGCAGAACACAGTTAAGTACATTATTATCTTGCATATGTATGCATGGTGTACCGTTCTGCACAAGGAAACATGTTCTACTTGAGGCCACAGTGTTGAAACTTGGCTCTGATACCAATTTGTCACACCTTTGTCCACTTATACATATTTTTTTTTTTTTTTAATGTATGCCTAACATAATAAGCAAGCACTACATTACTATTTCTTTGTCTTTATATGTGTACCTCTACTTTTAACGAGCAACCACATACGTTATATAATCTATTAACACATCATATGTTTATTCAAATGGTAGCCTTTGCAATACATGAACCATACGGCATTATAATGTATTAAAGTGTTAATGTGTTATCGAATGTGATTTGGGTGTAAGCCCTACCTCACGGCAAACCTAGCTATAAGTTTACCACAGTATCGTATGTTATTCTGGCACGACCTTTGATGGTCCTACCGCAGCTTATACAGGTGCCAACTCACCCAAGCCTTTAAGACATTCGTCCTTATTGGGGCAGGTGGCATGGTCTGGCTCCTTTGGCCATGTGACACCTTGGAAATGGGGATCTCGGTCCTGATGCTTCTGGTTTCTGCCTTACTTCGACGGCTTGGATCTCATCCAGAGATCGGATGGTTAATATGTATTCTAGGGTTTGTTATGATATATAAACATCCGCCTACAGTCTCGGGGTTCATTTTCGTGCTGGCCTTCTCGGCTCCGGTCCAATGTTCCACCTCAGGTTTAATGTCACCAGCAACATTCTTTTACTCGGCAAACGATTTAGATGCTAAGAACTGCTTGTCAACCGGTCATCTCAGGTACTGGTTCTTGATTACCAATTTCATAGTGTTTGTTTAATCGTTCGGTTTATTTGAACAATGTCTTACTGGTTGATTTCTCTTGTTGCTAAGGTATGCAGTCGCGTCCTGCAACCCTTCGGATAGAACAAGGGTGGCCTTTCATGGCGATTCAACCCTCTCCGTCACAGGTAAGTTGAAGCTCATGTTACTTCGCCTGCATATCAGAACTCAAAGTCACCGGTCTGAAACTATGGTTTATGATGGATGCAGACCGCCGCTCCTACGTGGGTTTCCTCATCTCATTCGCTGAGGTATTCTCTGTAGAGAACCCTCACGGTGCATCCTCATTGCCGTCTGGTCTTATCAGTAAATTTTTAGTTAAGTTATTGTTCAATGGAACCTGGGTTCTTTTACAAATGTTCATAATCTTCATTGTTATACAGTACTGTTTTAAGGCACACCCGATTTGGGTTGATACAACTGTTCTTAGATTTTGGTTGCGGATCTGGCCTCAGTGCTCAGATCCGGCAACAGTTCTTCTGCGGCTTGTATTCAAACAATGTGTATAGTTAATTTCTCTTTCAGGGTTTACCCTTCGATGCTATATGTAATTTTAGATTCATATTATGATGAAACGGTCTAAGCCTCAGGGCAATTTTCGCATAGTCATAGTATTGTGAAATTGTTTAAGCCTTAGAGCAACTTTTCTTGGCATTTATATGATTCTGTTTCGAATTTCCTTAATCCTGATACAGAATATGGGGTTTATCTTAATATTGCGATTTCTGTTGGTAGACATGATTGCCGTAGCATAAATAATCTTATATTACAATGCTAGCTTTAGACTCGCTCCATTTTGATTGTGCGTTCATCATCTTTGCTAATCTGCACGGCGTGCATTCATAGGCTGTCTTCTATATTATTCTTTACTTTTCTCTTATGGAAATGTCGTTTCAACCGACGTTTCTCTTTACGTCTACATGCACAACCTTGCTTGTATTTACAATGTATGGCCCGTTCGAGGTCGCATGCACAGGATTGTATTTATAAATGTAACCCTTTTTACAGTTACATGCATAGGATTATATAAATAAATGTAACCCTTTTCACAGTTACATGCACAGGTTTATATAATAAATGTAACCCTTTTCATAGTTACATACACAGGTTTATGTATATAAATGTAAATGTATATTTCTTCCCCTTTATCGTTCTAAAAAACTGGATTTTTGCTATCAGATCCGCTTGTGACTTAAATACATGGGTTATGAGACACGAATGATTATTGTTTTGTGTCACGTAGTTTATCAATAAACTCTGTTTATTTAGAATATTTATCTATTCTGTTTCATGTCTTCAGCTAGTTATTCCTGATAACAGTAGGGTTGTTTATTCTTCTGCCACAGCGGCACCTGACTACGGTTGGTACACCTCTATTCAAATTCATAGGTCCTAACCCTCATTTCCATCGACATACTACAACATTTAATGATTTCTTTCAAGTGCTCACTATTTTTTTGTTTTACTGTTAACCTTTGGGCTGTTAAACAGCATTCTGGTTTTGCTAATAAGGGTATGTCAAGTCTGTTACACAATAACCAGATCTTGATTAACCTTTCTCTGTACCGATATTACGTCTTGGCTAAATATCTAGGTATAGCTTGTTTAATGTGATGCTAGGTCAGACCCTATCTGTTAATTGACAGTCTGTCCTTTAGCTCTAGGACTACACCTGTACATTTAGGTTAACATTGCGACAGTGTCTAGGAAAATGCAAGACATGTTTTCCTGTTCAACTACTGAAAGTTTAATGCATAATTATTCTCAATCAGGGACATCATAGTTTGGAACCGTACCTGGTTTGCCAGTATCAGGAATGGTTTTTCAAACAAAACAAGTCACCTGAGCTTTAATCCTGCTCATCCACCCAGCCATGAGATCCATCTCTCAGACGAAATTCTCCCCCCGAGCCATCTTGCAGGCCTCAAGCCCTCTACAAGATTTGTGCACTCTCTGTGCCTGGTTATCTGGTCCTAACTAGACTTAACCACTTTTCTCTTTCTTCTTTTTTTTTTCTTTTTCCTCTTCTTGGAAAAGAATCTCTTCTGTCTGTCCTCACAGCACAAAACTTCCTCCCTCATTCAGGACTTTTCCTGTTTTGGAGGGTATTTTCCTTCAGTTATCATAACTGATCTTTTTCTTTAAGATCCACCTTTTAGAGGCTGCCAGCATTTCAAGAAATATTTAAATTACTTTAAAAAAAATAGTTTGTCACAGTTTTGTTTAAAACATAACAACAACTGTATTATTGTCTTTTACCACAGTAAACTTTCACATTTACATAGCCTGGAGTCATTACAAATTGTGTGTTATATATTTTTCTCAAATTAAAATATAAAATAAAATAACGAATAAAGTGGTGACTAAATACATGTATATTTTCAAAATTTTGTTATATATTTTTCTCAAATTAAAATATAAAATAAAAAAATGAATAATGTCGTGACTAAATACATGTTTATTAATGGACAAGGTAGATTTTTAGTAAATATATTTCTCTGAAAAAACATTGGAAATTTAATAAAAATAACCATAGAAAGAGAAAAAAAAAGATCTTCCTATATAATTACTACCTAAGGTAAAAATAAATGTTGCATTGGAAATTTAATAATAAAAAGCTTTGAAAGGGAAAACATGTTGTCATATAATTAATAAAAGTAGGTAATGTAATGAATAAGAGAGAAGAAAATGAATGTTTCATTATGTGAGAGGAGATGGTTGTCAAGTTATATGATTGTTTATGTCATCATCATGGCATTCTTGGGTTGCCATTATTGCATATGAGCATGCGCAAGGCTAAAGGGTTCATCTCATTGGAAACTTTGATGAGGAAGCGACTGATCGTGTTACCACTATGGTCAAAATAACGACGGGTTACCTCTATCCAGAGTAATGACTTACCATGCGGATTAGTTCTATCCAGAGTAATGATGACTTACGAGTAATGATGGAAGTTAAATATTGTATTCTTCATGTTGAACAACCACATGAAATGTGATAGGCGTACACCTCAAACTATAATGCAATTTCATTTTTGTTTGGCACGTGTTGGCCTCTCATCTACGCCTTGGCTTCATGTTCAACCAAACGGACACAGAAGGAAGAGGGGCAGCTTCTTGAGTTTGAGTTTGAGGGGCAGGAACTTGAGTTTGAGGGGAAATTTGATTTAATTACAACTGTTGCTGGTACCAGCCATGGCAACTCTTGTATTAGTTGACCAATTATGTCCATGGCAACTCTTGGCCGCCCTCGGCGTAAGTGTTTGTTTCTAGGTTTGGTATGTGGCTAATTGGTACTGTATTGGGCATGGGGCCATGCTATTTATGGACCTACACTAATGAAAGATGAAGAAGCTATAACATCATACCCAAGTCTCAGGTTCCGGAAGCTCCTCTCATGTGAAACCTATGCCTCTGATCTAGCACAGGTAAGTGGTAATTATTTTTAAAATCAATCTAGTTTTCTATCTACAAATATTACTAAGAATACATGTGCTTCTGATCTAGCACAAGTACTTGGTAATTATTTTTAAAATCAATCTAGTTTTCTATCTACAAATATTACTAAGAATATTAGTAACAGGTTCACTGAAGGTTAAATAAATCCCCATCGTTGACTTACCTCAATCTGGTAAATAAATTAAAATTCTGGAACGACAAGCTTATCGGCTTAATTAAAGTAATAAAGTACAACTGACAGACGAAATGAGACCCCTATTTGCCAATGAAGCTTTAAGTGTAAGGAACTTTGGTCAAGAGCAGATGTGACTCTGGAAACTTCCAATCCAACACAACACAACGGTACATGTTTAGCTATACAATGCTATAAAATGAAAAGTCGTGCCAGGGACGGGAAGAAGTTTTAGAGGCAACGCCACTCTCTGTTGGAAACCAGAGAACAATTTTGTATCTAAAAATACTAATTTTGGCAGTTTACCATTCCAACGAACTCTATCATTAAGTAGAATTTATATAACAAGAGTTGAGATGTGATTTAATGCCGATTGCAACGTAACTTGTATTATGGTACTAGGGATAAGTGGAGGAAATTTCCACACAAGTTCTTGCAGTTATTCCAAAATCTTGTTGCGATATTTTGTTAACGCATGCATCATAAATAACAATAATAAGAAGATGAGACCAGCACGAGTGTGGAGAAAACGCCATGAAAAGGAAAGGAATTTCACCGTGCTTTCATTGACTACTATATCGGCTTTCAACACATCGATGAGGACTTGGAAACACATCGATGAATAGGTGATGAGTATTGATGATGCAGAACAGGGGTTATACCAGGTGATACAACAATGCTGAAAGTTCAAGGTATTAAATTCAAAGGGTTATCACTTGAAGGAAGAACTAAATAATTTGAACACTAAAAATCCTAACTAACTGAAATTCCATAAATAAGGGATGATAGAGATGCACTCCCTAGGTAGGTAAATTTTCTAAATCGAAATGGAAAAATATTCACAAAAAGTACAGGCAATGACGACAGTGAGAGAAAGAACCTAACCGAATAAACGTAGCTTTTTAAAATAGCTATGGTGTGCGTTCGGTCTTGTAGATACCCTCACCCAACAACTCTAGATTAAATATCTTCATTATAAACATTTATATATAAAATTTTCATACTCTTTGAAAGAGGAATAATAAGCTCGAAAGGAAATAGAAAGAAATCATTCAAGACAAGGAGGAGGCAGAGGTGGCGTGGAAAAATGAGAGGACAAACTCTTCGGTGCAACTGGGTAGCAAACATAAACAACTAGAAATTACAGGCTATCCTCCGTCTCAGACTCAGAAATAAACACAAACCATGAAACAGAGGAGAACATACTAACCATGCTTCTTAGGAATTTTTCAGTGGCTATTGAGAAAGCACTGGAAAATCCTCATTCTCTGCTACAAAAGCACCAGAAATGCTACTCCAGCTCCGGTACATAAAATTCGAACTCATGATCAGAAAAAGAAACAGGCCCAGACCCATAATGAATTTAAAAATAATTGAAGAAAATATTGGCATGAGTACAACTCACTATGGATGCATCATTGGTTGATCAAATTGGCCCTTCAATGATTGATGCATACTCTCCTTGGCATGGACTTTCTCTCTCAATTAACAGACACACAAAACAAACGTTTAAACAAACACTACACAAGACACAACCACAACACAATACAACACAGGACATTGATGCATACAACACTACACAAAACAAAACATTTATGGAGCGCTCCATAAGACAGACACAGACACAGTGCTTGAGAGATATAGAATACCCATGATGATTAACATGTAGATTGAGTAGAGAAAACAATTTGTTAACCAAACAAAGATATAAACAAACAAATTAACCAAACTGAGAGATAGGAAAACAAATTACCCTCTCCATGAATAATCAATCCACTCGATCACCCTGCTCTTGTTCTCGGAATGGATTACAAAAAATACCATCACCTTGCAAAAAATACCATCACCTCTTACTCTTGGTAGGAGAATTTTCTCCTCTCATTCTTCATTCATCAAAATCACCCATCCCTCTCCTTCATTCATCAGGCACTCAGTATATAATGACTTAGGGCATTCCTGAGCTTTATGCTTGAGTTTTTGGATCGTTGTGTTCAAATTTAGCTTTAACCAATCTTTTAATTACCAATCTTTTAACTCTATTATTATTTTTTAATTTATAATTACCCATCTTTTAACTCAGTATTATTATCTTATAATTTATTATTCATATTGTTGTAGTTTTTTTTTGCCCTGGTGAATTTTTCAGTTCTCTGTTTCTATCTTTGGAGTATATTTGGTTATTCTATTTTATAATTTAGGATATTTTTGTAGTTTTTTTTACCTGCTGCGTTTTTCAGTTCTGCAACCCTTATCCATTGCAGATTCCTGAACTTACTTACGTCGTTGTTTTGGCCCACTTCTCCGTCTTCATCGGGATTGCTTATTGTCGGAAAACCTTACCATTGTCTCCGCCCCGTCTAGTGGAAAACTCAATATAGGGAATTCAATTCAACCTAATGAGCTACAATGTCCCGGGTGTCCTAGCACATGCAAAAAAATAACCGCGCCAAATGTTTAACACAGTGTAATTTTGGCTGAAAAAATAATATATATCATATTGGATTGAGCTGTTTGGAATTTTTTATTTAATATTAGTGATTATTTATAAATTTAATTATTATTATTAAATATGTTAATAATATTTAGAAATTTTAACAAAAGTTTTTTTATATGCGAAAATTTTAAAATCTAAAAATTAAAATTTAAAGAATGATTAAGTTAGATTTTATGGAAAAGATATTTTAAGAATACATTAAGTATTATTTATAGATTTAATTATTATTATGTGTTAATTTATTATTTTAAAATTTTTAATCAAAATTTTTTATATTTGAAAATTTATAAAATAAAAAATTCCAATATTAAATTTTTATAAGTTTTTATTTCCAATTTTTTAGAAAGTTAATAAGATAGATGTGTAATGTGTTTAATGTTAAAATTTTACTTCACCTTTTTAAACAAAAATCATTTGTTTTTAAATGCTTACCATAATGAAAAACAAACAAAATATATATCTATTTAGTTAATTAAATGCATCATTACTACTCAAAAGATGTGTAAGAATATTTCATTCTTACTCTCTACCGTCAATAAAATATTTCAATATTCATGTGAAATAATATAACTCTATATCAAACTTGAAAAGGATAAAAGTAATTAAAAGTAAAAAATAATAGTATTAGGTTGATGAACCACATAGAGTTCACACATGTACCTTTTAGAAGAAAAATAAAATATCAAAAAAATGCCAACTATAATTATAAATAAAAGTGAATATATCCATTTGGTTATATATATATATATATATATTCTTATTCTCACTATGCTAACTCGATTTATTATTAACATTACACCTCAAAAGACGTCGTACAAATATTTCATTCACAAAGATATTTCAATATAAGGTTTAGGTAAATTATTTAAATGTATAAAGAAAATAAATAATTGAAATAAAGAAAAAACTACTTATTTCTTAATAAGAATAATAAAAGAGACATATTCAATTCTTTCAATTCTTAATATAAAATTAATGTGGCATTTAAAAACAATAAATAATAAATAAATAAACAATTGAGTTTTAAATCAAATATATCAATAAAAAAATGGTTAAAGCATTTTAATTAATCTTATTATTCTACATGTTGGCTCCTTTGGGGTATATTTTTTAGTCATTTGAAATGTAGTAAAAATTTGTTGGAATTGTAAGTTTAAGTTGTGTACTCCACATAATCCAAGTGCTCAACCAGATTTTCAAGGCATTTATTAGATTTATACATTAAAAAAGATGCAATTTAAAAAATGAAAAAATGTACACCACCCTCTAAAAGAAATTAGCACATAAGGGATTTAATCCCTCTCCACACTTACTTCGGGTTAAAATGAACCTACACTAGTGAATATTTAAACTATTTTATCATAGAGAATACTCTTTTGTATATTTCCTAACAAAGTCTATGAAATATATATATTTATATATATATATATATATATATATATATTATATATATTTATATAATCATTATTTTAAATACTAAAAATTATACACTTAAGTTTAACAACATAACTCTATTCAATTAAAGGAAATTTTTTTTTTACGTCTTTCATAGTTTTTTCTTTAATTAAAAGGTAACAATATAATACTATACTACTACTACTATACTACTAATAATAATAATAATAATAATAATAATAATTTAATTTTAAGTCCCTAGCCAAGTTTGGAACCAAATTTGTTGTATGACGCACTTGTTTATGAAAAAGACCTTTATATCTGAATCCCTATCTTTCTAGGAAAAGTCACATGTTCTTAACTAGGCATTTAGAGAACTCTTGTGATTTCACTTGACATTCTACAAAGGAATTATCATTTATAACAAAAAAATAGAGTCTCTAACAATGAGTATGACCTCTACTGAAATTGAGAATTCGAGTTTGATCAATACATTGATTATTTACCTCGTCTCCACTTCTTTGAGTGAGACGCAATTCAAGTACAGACTTTTGTAGACTTCACTACTATTGTTGACGAACAAGCACTGTCATTAAATCTGAAACATGTCAAAACCCCCGTTTCAGCTCTTCAAGATTCTAAATCATATTTCGGATGCTTCTATAAAGCCAAAAACTAACTTGACAACTGCTTTCCTCTGAAATGGCTTTGAAATACTTCTTTACATAGTGTTTATTCCATATGAATTGTGCACGCAGGCACTGTTGCTGACTATCATAAAGGAGGCCTATATCTCATCTTTCCAATGCCTGTCTCCGTCCTTAAAAAGGCCCAAGGAGGACCAAGATAACATTACAGGCACCAATATGACTCTGTTATGGAGCTCATTGTTCAACTCCCCCTATGCAGTGGTGCAATGGTAATCCTTTTATAATGTCTGGGCTAGGTTCCATGTTCGAACCTACCGGGATATACATGGCAAGTTGTTTTAATTAGGAGGACAAACCTATACTCGGTGAAATAACAAAATTACACATAGCGCTATACTTATAACAACTATTAACTTTGGTGCATTTCATTTTAGTATGGTCTAACCATATAATACATATGGTTTACAGAGGTTGGACTAAATACAATATCCTTTCCGCATTGATGCAATGTCTTATCCTAAGGTTTATTCATGGTGAATATAGATTGAACTAATGGCTTTTATTACAATCATAACCCAAAGTTTTATCATACAACTCGATGAAAGACCAAGTCATAACTCAGCTCTAGTCTGTGTGGCGGTTAAATGTTATGAAAACCTGTGGCCATGCGAACTGCTTTTGGCAGTAACCCCATGCCACATAGTCCTACACCATTTTCCACGTGAATTGAACCTACTCCTTACATAGCCCCGATGATTCGATGACATATCCCATGGAAATGCTGACTCAGTACTCCACGTTCACAACCTTCGGTGGTCATGGCAACAACTCAACAGTGTTGTTTTAACTATGCCCACATCTCCATGCCATGTGCCACATCTCCACGCCAAATAACACATGTTGTGACTGCATACCCAATGATCTATAGAACCACAGATCCATGGCATCTAACCCCGGTGGTCTCAAACTACTCTGACATGTTGACTGGACCACATATTGCACATAGTCATCCTTGTCATGCAATATCATTGGGCCACATGGTTTCCACCTCCGCAAAGTATAAAAGCCATATTTTTTGTTTTAATATATATTTGCCATCAGACTTTAACATATATGTTTGCAATATGGTTTGACACCATATCTTCGGTGCTTTGTTGGCAAGTTAACTCACATCCTTTGGTGGACATGGCCATTAACTCCACCACCATGTGACTCGACCTTTGTGCCATGTGACTAGACTAGGATCCACCATGTATGAACCTATTTATACTTTGTTATAATTCTACACCATAGTTTATAACCTCTTTCCATAGGTTTTGATTTACTCCCCCATATTGCATATTCCCCATAGGTTCATTACATATACTGCCACCATGGTTTGATAACATAAGTCTTTGTGCCCACCATGGTTTTCACACATAGTTTGAACCTTCAACATGTTTTAGCATTAAGAATGTGCACCTTTAATTTTGATATATGGTATGTCATATGGTTTAGAAACCATAGGTTTGCAGCTGCGCCACAAACTTATTAATGCACCCATGACTTATAATATGAATCTTTAACCAACCAAAACAAAAAATGTCACCATTCACCTGAAGATATACACCAGAGATGAACTTTGACCTCTTAACTTTACCATTGCCATTTGTCAAATTGCGTGAACGCCACATGTCTAGCAAGGTCCCTTTTCACCTATTCAACATAAAATTCAACGACCATTTTCTCCCTCGTACGGAGGAAAAATGCGAATCCATAGATACCACTAGAATCAATACGTCTATCTCTTCAACTTGCCACCAATTTCGCAAGAAAATGAGATGTTAAAATTCTTCACATGTCAAGAACAATTTTTCTACCTAGGTCCATCTTGGACTTCAAACATATAGAAAATTTCGACTTGACTTAACAAGATCCATTTTGGATCAATAGTATAAGTACTTATATGAAATAAAATTTAGAATAACATCATTTATATTAATAGAGGAATACACAAGTTCACATTACAATTGTAAAGACAATCTGTGGTGAAGTAAAATTATAAGTGCGGACACGAACGAATTCCTCTAGCCCAGTAATGGGTCTGGCCACAACAGATACATTCTATGGAAGATTTTCTTAGGTTAGAATCAATCAAGAGGGCCTACCTCTTGGTCACTTGTCCTGTACGATGGTGTCCTCACTTGCTCACTCCAACAATCTCTCGCTTCCTTCTTCAAGTTCCTAAAATAAGTAAACAACAACAACACACAAACATAATAATAGAAAAATTGCAATTCAACCTACTTTATGAGACAAGAAGCATCAAGACACGAATATGTAATATTACAAAACATGTAGGAAATCAATTTATAGTTGCATATATTAATATTAAAGAGAGATTACAACCATTCATCTTGGCATGGCAATCTTCCTCTGACAAGACCAGATTCCTACACACTTCTGCTAGCATTCCATGATGGCTTCAAATGACAATAGTTTAAAGGATTTTCCCTTTATAATTCACTCCAAACCCAAACACACTTCTCCCTCACACAACTAGATGGCTATAACTAGTAATATCTTGCTTTTCTAATCAAAATAGTATACTCACACTCGACCAACACTATAACTAGCTTGTGCTTGGGAAGAAGGGAGGTTTATATAAGAAATATGGATGGGATATGGATCCTCTTCTCATGGGAGAAGGACTTATCCCTTGAGGTAGTTCCATCATTATAGGGGAAAGGAGCCCAAACTGTCATCCTCGACCCCATCCGGCCAAACCATTTACCAAACTTCTATTACAGAGCTTCTAGAGCTCGAAGCTTCACATCTAATTTAAAAAAACTTTCCATAATAGGACTGGTGCGACTAGAACATAGCTCAGTCGCAGCGATCGTTGTAGGGAATAGTGCTAATCTATACACATTGGCATGGGCGATACAAATATCATTAGCGTCGGTCTTGTAAATTGGGCAAAACAAAAGTTTGAGGAGAAATGGTGCAAAAGGGAAATGATCTGCTCATGAAGAGGGACATAATGGGATTTTCTTCATGAAGGAAAAGCATCTGGGACTCACTGTAGAGGTCCTCCAAGATAAAGGAATGGGGAGTATACGGATAATGGAAAAATTTTGTGTAATAGATGGCCCCTAAAGCGTGAAGGCCGAGCCGAAGTTGAGGGATGAAATGCTTTAGAAGCTAGTGTGGGGAACTGGTCTGCTTAGGGTTTGGGGTTTGGGGTTAAGGGTCCTTCTACACTTACATATCTATTATTTCCAGTCATGTAGGTCTATTAAAACTATGTGCTTTATATTATTACGCCGTAAGGCATTCCATGTAGGAAGAAATCCCCCAGAGTCTTAGTTGTCTCCTTATGGTCCAATTGATTTGATGTTAGACGATTGAAATATTTGCAACCATTAGGTTAAACATATTATCATAACTACTTTCACAGTTGAATTGAAAATATTATTATAACTAATTTTTCAAACTGCCCAACCTTCCCTACTGAATGAAGCATTCTTGCACTCTATTCTTTTGAATAGATTTGTTAAGTTTTCTGAAGAGGTTTGTGGGTAGTTTTTTCTCAAGGTCTCGTTCGACCTTTTATTGAAAAATGTTTTTCTTTCATCAATTCTAATGTTTTGTGCTGGATTGAAAGACTTGAGATATTTTTGTTGATGCATTATGCTCGACATTAACTTGAGATATTTGTTGATGCATCACACTCAACATTAATTTATGCAAGCTATTATTTCTACGAGTACCGACATATGAGTTATCTTGACATAGAAACATAAAATGTTTCAAAATGGAGATAAGGTTTACCAAATTTCAGAAATATCAGTATATGTGTCTTATTGTTCTGTAAATGTATTTTTTTTTTTTATTTTCCAAGTTGTAACATTAATGGGCCAATGTTTACAATTATCAAGAGTTTTGTGACTCTTTTTATTCACATGGATTTCTTGTTATGGAATTAAAAGGATCAAAACTCACTCTCGTTAAGCGCATGCTTTGAAAATTTTGATATGAATATTTAAATTTTGTGTTTTGGTTTCATGGCTTGAATGTCTGTCATTTCCTGCTAACATTCTTGATTGTATGCCTTCGTTCAATAATAGAAACTCTACCAATATGCTCGGAATATGCCCATGAGTAGAGCCTAAGTAGCTTTTGGGTTTGAACGAATCATTTGGACAAGCCATTGAATTTATAATGTTTTGGTCTCATGACTTGAATGTCTGTCATTTTGTATCAACATTCTTGATTGTTTTCCTTCCTTCAATAACAGAAACTCTACCAATATGCTTTGAATATTCCCATGAGCAAATCTTTTTAAAGGAGCTTTTGGGTTTGAACAAATCTTTTGGACAAGCCATTGAATTTATAACAACTTATGGTGCAGGGATAAGTGTAAGAGATGATTTGCTTCTTCATGGACTTTAGATGATGATAAAGAAGATGATGCAACTTCTTCTTCAAATGATTATACATCATTGAGTGATGAAAACATCTTCCAAATTATGCTATTTTTAAAAGCTTTCTTACTATCATTAAGTTATAATGTTAATTTTTTTATTATGTGATCTTCATGAATGTGAGCCTTTTTTTTCTTATTTAAAATATATTTTGAAGATATATAAATCAATTTATTTTTGAAAATTTTTGAAAACAAATATATAAGTAAGTTTTTTCCTTATTTAAATATATTTTTAAATATATAAATCAATTTCTTTTTAAAAAAATTCTGAAAAGTTTAAGTTAGTTTAGAATTTACATTTACCATTTTTACAAATTCTATTTAAATTTCAAATTTAAGAAAATATAGATAAAAATAAAAGTGCATGAATCAAACCAATAAGGAAAAAAAATCCAATATCTATTAGTTTAATTTTTTAATTTTCTTTTCTCTTTAGATTTTTAAGTTGAGATTTGTATTTCTTTCTTATTTAAATATATTCTAAAATATATAAATCAATTTATCATTAAAAAAAATTCTGAAAAGTTCGATTTAGCAGAGTTATGAATGTGGGTCTTTCAACCCATTTTTTTATTATTTAAATAAATTTTGAAACATATAAATCAATTCATCTTTGAAAGTTTTATGGAAAGTTAAAGTTATGAATGTGCATCCTTCAACCGACTTTTTTCTTATTTCAACATATTTTGAAATATATAAATCAATTCATCTTCAAAATTTTTATGGAAAGTTCAAGTTAGATTAGAATTTATATTTATCCTCTTTACAAATTCTATCCAAATTTTAAATTAAAAATAATAAAAATAAAAAATCCATGAATCAAACTAATGAGGAAAAAATCCAATATCTATTAAATTTTGAAATAAAAAAGTTATTTCTATAAAAAAATTAATCTTTCTCAACAGAAATGGTTACATTACCTATACTCATGTTTATTTTGAAATGCGGCTTCCTAGGTTTCAATTTAATCATTAATAATACTACGTAGATAGTATGGATTTAACATAATATTCTTAGTAATATTAGTTATAAACCATAAACCATAAACCATAAACCCTAAGCCCCAAACAGTACACCTAGAGAAATAAAACCTAAACCCTATGTATTCTATAACATTTTAAAAAGTGTTTTCTAAATTTAATTGAGGTGTTTATTAAAACCATTTACTAAAGTGTTACAAACCCTAAAACCTAAACCTTAAGAATTTTACACCATTTTTAAAAAGTGTTTTGTAACTTTTATTTAAGTGTTTCTTAAAATCATTTACTAAAGTGTTATAAACATTAAACATTAAGCCTGAAACCCTAAACCCTAAACCCCCAAACCCTAAAACATAAACCCTAATCATTTTATAACATTTTAAAAATCACTTTAAACTTTTGTTTAAGTGTTTATTAAAATAATTTACTAAATTGTTATAAACCCAAAACCCTAAACTTTAAACCACAAACTCTAAACCCTAAACCCTAAAATCTAAACCTGAAACCCTGAACCCTAAACCCTAAACCCTAAACCCTAAACCCTAATAATTTTATTACATTTTAAAAACATATTGTAGCTTCTATTTAAGTTTTTGTTAAAATAATTTACTAAAGTGTTATAAACCCTAAACCCTAAACTCTAAACACCAAACCCGAAACCATAAACCCTAAACCCTAAACCCTAAGCATTTTATAGCATTCTAAAAAGGGTTTTGTAACTTTTACATAAGTTTTTATCAAAATAATTTCCTAAGGTGCTATAAACCCTAAAACC
>APFE031718307.1:0-22857 GCA_000404065.3 Pinus taeda | reverse complement strand
CTTCAAGACCAATGAAGGGCTGTATGAGTGGCTAGTAATGCCATTCAGATTAAGTAATGCCCCTAGTACCTTTATGCGACTGATGAACAAAATGCTGAAAGAGTTAATAGGAAAGTTTGTGATAGTGTATCTTGATGATATATTAATTTTCAGCAAGACTAAGGAGGAACACTTTCGACATGTTCGAAGTGTGATGGAGAAATTGTAGCAGAATAAGCTGCTGATGAATCTAAAAAAATGTACTTTTCTTCAAAGAGAACTGGTTTATCTGGGTTTTGTGATTGTAGAGAATGAGTTGAAGATGGACCCAGAGAAGATTGCAGCAATCATTAACTGGCCATCCCCAAAAAGTCTGTTTGAGGTACGTAGTTTTCATGGGATGGCAAGTTTTTATCGCAAATTTATAAGGAATCTCAGTGAGATCTGCGCACCTATGTTGGATACTATAAAAAAGGCAAGTCAACCTTTTCGTTGGATCGAAGCAGCAGAGAAAAGCTTTCAACTACTGAAGAAGAAGATCACAGAACGACCAATGCTGAGATGCCAGATTTTAACAAGCTTTTTCAGGTTTGCTATGATGCAAGCGGTATGGCCATTAGAGCTGTACTTAGCCAAGAAGGCAAACCTGTTGCACTTTTTAGCGAGAGGTTGAATGAGAGCAGGAAAAAGTATTCATCGTATGACAAAGAATTCTATGCTGTCGTCCAAGCACTGAAGCATTGGAGAGGCTATCTGCTGGGAAGTGAGTTTGTTTTATTTTCTGATAATTCTGCATTGCAATACGTGATGCAACAGCATAAGCTCAATCACAAGCATGTTAAGTGGGTTGAATATCTACAGAGTTTCACTTTTGTGTTGAAACACATTAGTGGGCAGGCCAACAAGGTGGCAGATGTGTTGAGCAGAAGAGCCTTGCTCTTGTAGGAGAGTACGATACAAGTGCTGGGCTTTGAGCATTTGAAATACTTGTATTAGACTGATGCAGATTTCAAAGAGGCTTATGAAGCTTGTCAGAATCCTTTGCTAAGAAATAATAGTCCGTGGTTGGACTATAATTTACAGAAGAAGCTATTGTTTAAAGGGGGACAATTATGCATTCCCGATTGTTCGATGAGAGAGAATATCATTCGGGAGAAGCACAGTGGAAGTCTAGCCAGACATTTCAGCATAGACAAAACATTAGATCAACTCAACCATTTTTATTATTGGCCAAGAATGCAAAGGGATGTGCACAGATTTGTGACCAGTTGTAAAGTGTGTCTGTTGGTGAAAGGACACAGTCAAAATATAGGACTCTACACACGATTGCCCATTTCGAGTAGACCGTGAGACTCAGTCAGTTTGGACTTTGTCTTGGGTCTACCAAGGATGCAACGGGGTTATGATTCCGTGATGGTAGTAGTAGACCGGTTCTCGAAAATGGCACATTTCATCCCTTGCAAAAAAACCAGCGATGCCACTCACGTGGCAAACTTATTTTTCACAGAGATCATCAGGCTACATGGCCTACCTAAGTCTATTATTTCTGACAGGGACGTGAAATTTACAGGGCACTTCTGGTGCACCTTGTGGAAAAAGATGGACACACAATTAAGTTTCAGCTCTACTTATCACCCGCAGATTGATGGGCAAACAGAGGTGGTAAACAGGAGCTTGGGGAACCTGCTACGAAGTTTGATCGGGGAAAATTCACGAATGTGGGGTAGTGTACTTGCCTAGGCGGAGTTCGCTTACAACAACTCATCCAATCATAGCATGGGGCACAGTCCTTTTCAGATCTTATATGGCATGCATCCTCGCAGAGTGCATGAGTTACGAGATCTGGGACAGCAGGAAAGACAGAGTGCTGATGGGGAAGATTTCGCCAAAGTAATGAATGACCTACATGAGCAAGTAAAGATGAAGTTGCAGGACAAAAGTCAAAAGTATAAGCAATGGGCAGATTTGAAACGACGGGAGGTACAATTTAAGGTGGGGGATGAAGTCCTTGTGCATTTGTGCAAGGAACGTTTTCCTAGAGGTGAATACAACAAATTGCAGTACAAAAAGATTGGCCCTCACAAAATTCTCCAAAAATTTTCAGCCAATGCTTATGAATTACAGCTGCCATTGGAAATAGGCATCTCGCCCATCTTCAATGTGGAAAACTTGTTTCTATATACTGCTAGTCTTGAGGAAGATAGTACAACACGACCTACATGGGACACACAAGAAGGGAGTGAGACTTGGATGAGACAAATGCCTTCAGCTCAGCCCCTTGAGATTGAGAGGATCCTCGACACTCAGGTGGCCAAGCGAACTCGGCGGAAGGCATACCTACAATATCTGGTCAAGTGGAAGAACCATCCCATTGAGGACAGTTCAAGGCTTGACGCCAGACAAATACAGTAGGCAAGCTATTCAGTCGAGAAGATCATGGACTGGAGTCATGAATTTTTCTTACCTCGGGAGCCTGATGCAGGAGCATCCAGCTGAGGGTACCATGACCAAGTGTTTAGTCTCAGCTAAGGAGGACATGTTCATTATCATTTAGTTTCATTTACGATTGTTGATCAAAACAATATTTAGGAACTTGTTTTTATTTCATTATTAGTTAAGGGATATGTAGTAATAATACAATTAGGTTAGGATCATTACCACCACATTATTTATTCCTTTTGATCAATTATCTTACAACTGTCTTTTCATTTAAAAGAAAAATATATATTATATATCTTACAGCACAAGAAAACCCAAAAAAGACCAAAATGGTTACCAACTGTGTAACTGTAGAAGCAACTGAAGAATAACTGTGAACAATTCGGGTAACTGTATGATAACAATACAAAAACCAACATAATACATTTTGAAGGGGTTCAATGCACAAGAACATGAATACAAAAAAGGAGAACATAATTTTCAAACACCTGAGTATCTGAATCCATCTGCAAATAGTCTGTCTATGATATTTATTTCTTCCCTCTAATTACTGCATGTGTCAATTAAAAAACACAGTGTGTTTCCATTTTTCTTTCCTAACAAATAGAGATATAGTTCCTGAGTTCAAGCAATGAAGCCATAACAGAGTGTTCCTAATAGGGAGTTCTGACAACGAAAACAATTTCCAAACATACGAAAGCAGACAACAGCTACGAGACAGTTCTCAACAGAACGCAGAAGCAACTACTGTAGAACACAATTATAACAGAGGTAACCCATTTACACCAAATTTTCTTGTTAATTCCTCCTTATAGATATAATGCTGGCATACATAAAGAACAATTCAAAGTGCTAGATTATAACAGAGTAAGGCACGACAAAATCAAACCCCGAAGCCAGGGTTGAACCCTAGTCGGTCACCAGAGAGTAAGCAGAATATATTACATACAACCAGAGCCTGAAACACAGTCGAAATTACATAGAATTAGAGCCAAAGGTCACTCAACACCAAAGGACAAATAAACAGAGGAGCACCGCGACTTTCCCAGCATCATGACAGAGCAAAGAAGACTATAAACTAAGTAATAACAACAGAGAACGACCCTACCAGAGTCACTGGGTTGTAACCATTTTGGAGACCAAGCCTGGAGCAAACCCTAACTTGCCATAGAAAACCAACAGAATGATATTAGTTAATTATATGCCAAGTAAAACCTGAAATTGAAAATTGACAAGCAGAGCAAGAAGAGTCGACTTACCTAAAGAGTTATAGCGTTGGAGGAATGAAACCCCAACTAAATCACAGTCACAAGTGAAAACCCTGCATACAGAGGAGCGAATACCATTAGTGTCGAAGAAAAAACAAAGAATACTAGCTATAGCATGGACGAGTAAGCTTACCTTCCTAAGACCAAGCGAAGCCGAGGAAGTCCACTGTGACTGAGACCTACTAGGACTGAAAAACACTCATACATCAACCAGAGGACCAATAACTGGAATCTTAACCAGAAAACTGAAGCAGAGCAAGATAAGGGAATGGAAGAAAGTATAGTAACCACGAAGAAGGTTAAAGAGCCAACAGTGGAATGAAGTAAACCCTCTCACGAAGTTGACGAAGCCTCCAATATAGTGCCCAGGCAACCAGGTAATGAAATAGCAAGTGTGGGCGGAGTTACCCTGCCACCAGGTGGAGGAACCCATAGCCAGGTGCACACAGAGCGTTATTGTTGAGCTCAACATAGTCGCAAGCAGGCCGGTGAGAGCACACAAACCCTCATCGTGACAGAGAGAAGCCGAAAAATGCCATGGTGAAGTAAAACGAGGGTTTTAGCAAAACCAAAGAGCAGGAAGGAGAAAATCGAGGCGAGTACAAAGCCAGCGTACCGACAATAACTCCACAATCAATGCCAACAGACAAATATCCTTGTTAATCAACTGCTTAAAACTAATCATACTTGTTGACCCAAATCATATATTAATCATTGTTTAATAAATGTTAATCCATAAGTAACGTGCTGGTCCCATGACCCTCCCTTAGAGTAGATATATTCTTTGATAGATGTCGGGTTCTCTTGAAAATGTGTCCTTACATAGAGCATATATCTTGCATTAATATCTTACAAATGGCACACAATTGTTTTCTTATCTTTATTTATTACAACAATATTTTTTTGGACTAAAGCCGATATAGAATCTCTCAAAAATAATTTATCGACCCATAAAATATTAAACCTATAGAATAAATTGATATACCAAATTAATAAATTCTTAAATAATGCTCACCATGGCATGAAAAACATGTTAGACACCTTATATCTAAATATAAAACCACATATAAGATAGTAAATATCCTTTGTTTGATTCCAACAAAAGACCCTTAAGATAGGGAAACACCTTGCAATTGAACCTTTTATGGAATGAATCCACTCTTGTTTGCTTGCCTCTTTGAGGGGGGATAAGCTTCAAATACAATATTATTCCACACTCCTCATAAGGACTCCATATAGTTAATAAGAGAACCTTAATCATAAAAACCTCCTAACTACCCTAGTGGACCTTATTTAATGAGACCCCATTACATTGATTTAATACTAAGTAGCATAGTAGGCCTTATTTAATAATAACATGCATAGTGGGCGAAGTCCACCTTATATTGAATATCTTATACCATTATTAATATACTATGGACCCTTTGGCCCCCCATTACAGACCTAGGAAGGATCCGAACATGTCACTCCCTTAGAAAAGTGTTTCTCTCATAGCTAGTTGTGAGGAGGTACAACCATAAATGAGGGTCTCGTGAATGGGTGTTAATCTAAATTCTAAAGCCAAAAAATTGGGTCCCATGGACAAATTCTAGCCAAAAAGTTGAAATAGTCCAATAATCTCTACCATAAACTTGGGTCCCATGTACAAGTGCTAACAATGATGCTAAAGTATCCATTGTTCCATGTGCAAGTACCAACTACAATACTAAAGCAATACAAAGAACTCATCTATATACCTAAGTTCTAGGTATAGTAGCTCATGTTAATTCTCCATTGGATATACATGAGATCAATACCTATTGAGCTCAATACCACTTATTATATACCTTAGATCTCAATATAAAATCACACATCACATACAAAGGATAATATAGATAATTTACTTAGCATAGTTATGACAAAATACCCTTAAGGTATGACAACACCTTACAATTAATCCACTTATGGGATGAATCCACTCCGATATTCTTGCATCTTCAATGGGGCAACCACCTAATGAGCTAAGCTCTAAATACAATACTTTTCCATATCCTACATATGGAAGACTATATCCCTATTTATAAATAACAAGAGAACCCTAATCATAATAACCTCCTAACTACCTATTAGACCTTCTTTGATAAGGTTCCATTACAATTATTTAATACCACCTACTACGATGAGCCTTATTTAGTAATAACAAAACATAGTGGATGTAGCCCACCCTACATTGATTTTGGAATATACTATTATTATTCTACCATGGGCCCTTTGGCCCCACTTTACACTCATAAGGAGGATCCCAACAAAAGAAATAGGTGTAATTTATTTAAAAGTGTAACCTATACTAGAGAATTTGTATCTTGATATCCCACATATCACGTAAATAGTCTTGTTGATTTCCTCTCCTTAGAAATCAATAGATAAAGTATTTTCTTTAGTGAAAAATCAAACTCAAACTCTAATTCAATATATGTCTTTCTGAAGAGATAGATGAACCATGCCACTCTTTGTCAAGAAATGATCATAGATCCTTCATGCCACTCTATCACAAAATTGTTAAAACAATCTCAACGCAATCTAAACCTTGGAGGAGGCAACTTTCTCAATGCATATAGTATCCTTTCTCAAGTAATTTAAAGCAATATTTAAATTGGTTAAACTTTCTCAATGCATATCTATAAATTTGTACAAGGTGGCTTACAAAGGGGTACGGATATCAAAGATCTATCATAGTTAAGATCTTGGTATCTCTTGACAGATCATTGACTATTCTCTCCACTCATCAACAAGTTCTTAAATCCATGCTCCCATGCCATAGGCCCATGCTAATATCATGAAATTCTTCAATATTTAGCCATGTGTGGAAGGAAAATAGGTGCTAAGAGGAAGGGAAAAATTGATTAGTGTAGGAGATCAATGAATAGTCTTTGATGATGCTTATACTTAGATCTGATGTTTAAATTTGTAGATCACTTGGAATATATCTATTCACCATCAACGATCATAGAAAAAAGAAGATGCCTTCCTCGGGATAAGCACAAAAGTTCATGTTACAAAGATGCTTGAAAAAATAAATAGAGTTAATTGAAAATACAAATCATACTAAAATTGTCTAGCATGTCCCTTACCTCCACCGTTCTTGGCATACATTTTTTTTACAAAAAATGGACCAATTATAGTACACATGGAAACCTATGGATCATAACCATGGAAATATGCCTAACAATTGAGATACAATTTTGGTAAAGATGATCTATTAATTTCTAAATCTCCTCCTATTGTTGCACACTCACACAAACTATCCATAACAAAGGCAACACATTCTAATCTACAGTCTGATCTCTCAAAGACTACTATCCATCCAGGAAACCAAGAAATTGGTATTACCCCTCTACTACCCAAAAATCATCTTACACTTACATGCTACATGCTCTAATACTACATGAAGAAATAGCAACGAGAATAATACAATTGTTGAATTGAGGCTTCTGTTATCCATATCAAGTTTACGAGAGATTTTTTGGCGTAAATCACAAGATACATCATTTGTCGACGCATTTCGAACCAACCAGTGTGGTTCATCGTCAGAACAAGTTGAAGAATTAGATCCAACTTTGCATGTTAAATAATTTGAGCAGAGCCTCCAATGGCTAACTAGACCAACAACTAATTTTGACTTGGGACCAGGGTAAAAAAAACCAGCTATTTAATAAATTAATGGAAGTTAATTATAATAAGGGACCTTACCTTTAAATAAATATATAAATTATATGTATAAAGTAATTTTAATTAATATTTGTAAGTCAATAGATAGTTAAAAGTATTTAATATTTAGTAAATACATAGAAAATATAAAATATTATAATGAAAACGATAACTGTATTACAGAGGCAATATGCTAAACTATCTATATATATATATATATAAGAATAAATAATATTAAATTAATTTGATATAAATAAAATAAAATAAACATAATAATATTTTAAATTAAAAAATTGTAAATAAAAAATAAATAAAATATTTATATATATATATATATATATACTATATATATATAGTATAGCATCTCTATATAATATCCAGATTTAATTACACGTATAAATGAATACCTAAAGGAATTAAAGGATAAACTACCTTATAAAAAAATTATATAATATTATTAATTATATATAATATATTGATATAATATATATATATATATATTATATATAGAAAATAAAATAAATAAATTAATTAAGATAGTAGTTGCGTTATCAGGCCTTAATAGGGAAAAAAAAAGCCAAGGAGGGACCAGAATAATATTTTAACTCATAGGATAGAAAGTTACATTGTATACGCTAAATTAACTTATTATTATAATAATCTAACAAATCAAATAAATAGATGAGTCAAAAAACGATGGGAGGGGGAGGGGCAGAAAGGAAGAAAGCAACTAGGTAGAGAGAGCTGGGACCCAACACCTACTGATTTTCTAGCCATCCTCCCTATTGAGATTGCTTGGCCTCTTTTCAATCTCAAGAGCTTCCCTAAATTTCCGATGATGGAACTGCGAAACTCTAGCAATGACACTAGCCTCCTCAATACAAACATGATGATTAGTTTTTTCCGCATGCTCAGCTAAATCGGAAGACTTTGATCTCCTATGCTTAAGATCAGCTGCGTGTTCACTAATCCTTTGATTGATGGAGCGACTCGTCTCACCAATATAGGGGGTTCCACAGGAACAAGGGATAATATATAACCCGTTTCATATCTTTAGGGTTGATAGGATCCTTTGCTGATCTGAGGGACATGCGAATGGTGTTAAGGGGCCTAAAGGTCACAGGGACACTATGCATCTTGAGAATCCTTGCAATCTTATTAGTGGTCCCCTGAACAAATGGAAGATCGGCACCTGGAATCCACTCCTTCGATTCCCTTTTAGCAAGAGAATTCTTGGCAGCTTTTAGGAAAGCCTTCTGACCCATGTATCTACTATAACCATTCTCAACAAAGACATCAAGGAGATGCGATTTTTCTTTCTCAAAAATCTTTTTATCCGAGATCCTTAGGGCCTAAGTAACAAGGGTATTGAGAACCCCCATCTTCAGTTTTCAGGGAGAGTTCTTTGAGAAAACCTGTGGGGTTGCCATGGGCTCACCCCTATCCCCTGTCATTGCTAATCTTTTTATGGAAGATTTTGAGTCCAAGGCTTTAAACTCATCCCGTCTCCTACCCAAGCTTTGGAAAAGGTATGTGGATGAAGCCAATGTTATCTGGTCTCACGGCCAAGAGGAATTAGATCTCTTCTTCGATCATCTCAAAAATCAATCCTCGGCCATTAAGTTCACTAAAGAGCAGGAGGTTGATGGTTGCCTCCCTTTCCTTGATATTCTTATTTCTAAGAATAGTGATGGTTCCCTCTCACACCAAGTTTTTTGAAAGAAAACGCATACAGAGCAGTGTCGTCATGCCAGTTCCCACCATTTCCCAGCTCAGAAGATCGGGGTTATCAATACCCTTGCTACTCGGGCCTAAGGATCTTGGATAAAAAGAGTTTTGAGAAAGAAAATCCCATCTCCTTGATGTCTTTGTTGAGAATGGTTATAGTAGATACATGGGTTAGAAGGCTTTCTTAAAAGATGCCAAGAATTCTCTTGCTAAAAGGGAACTGAAGGAGCGGATTCCAGGTGTCCATCTTCCGTTTGTTCTGGGGACCACTGATAAGATTGCAAGGATTCTCAAGATGCATAGTGTCCCTGTGACCTTTAGGCCCCTTAACATCATTCGTACGTCCCTCAGATCAGCAAAGGATCTTATCGACCCTAAAGATATGAAAGGGGTATATATTATCCCTTGTTCCTGTGGGACCTCCTTTATTAGTGAGATGGGTCACTCCATCAATCAAAGGATTAGTGAACACGCAGTTGATCTTAAGCATAGGAGATCAAAGTCTTCCGCTTTAGCTGAGCATGCAGAAAAAACTAATCATCATGTTTGTACTGAGGAGGCTAATGTCATTGCTAGAGTTTCGTAGTTCCATCATCGGAAATTTAGGGAAGCTCTTGAGATTGAAAAGAGGCCGAACAATCTCAATAGGGAGGATCACTAGAAAATCAGTAGGTGTTGGGTCCCAGCTCTCTCTTCCTAGTCGCTTTCTTCCTTTCCACCCGTCCCCCTCCCCTCATTTTTTGACTCATCTATTTATTTGATATGTTAGATTATTATAATAATAAGTTAATTTAACGTATACAATTATGTTATATGATTAGTTAAAATATTTTTTTTCTGTTCCCTTGGTTTTTTTTAACTAACTTCTCTTTCTTTTATTTATTTATATATATATATATATTTTTATATATTTAAATTTAAATTTTATAAGAAGTTTAATCCTTTAGTATATTATTTCTACGTTAATTTAACTATGGATTTTATAGTTATTTAAATTATTATCTATATATATGTTTATATATTATATATATATATATATAGTTAAATTATTTTATTTATTTTTATATATATATATATATTTAATTAATTTAATATTTTTGTCTTTTATTTTTTATTTTCAATATTTATATTTTTATTTCATTATATATATAATTTATTATTTATTTTTACTGAGTATTAACTTAACACCTATTTTAAGATTATGGTTATAATATTATTATTTATTTATATATATAAATTTTTATATATATTTATAATTAGTGTTTCTCTATAACTAGTTAGTATTCGTTTTATTATAATATTTATATTTTCTATGTATCTATTAAGTAATTCATGGATTTTTACTATCTATTAACTTAACAACTAATTTACTAAAATTACTTTATACATATAATTTATATATTTATTTAAAGGTAAGGTCCTTTATTATAACTAACTTCCATTTAATTTATTAAATAACTAGTTTTTTGACCCTGGTCCCAAGTCAAATTTAGCCATTGGTCTAGTTAGCCATTGGAGGCTCTGCTCAAACTATTTAACATGCAAAGCTAGATTTGATTCTTCAACTTGTCCTAACGATGAACCACACTGGTTGGTTCGAAAGACATTGACAAATGATATATCTTGTAATTTACGCCGGAAAATAATACAATTCACATTTAATTAATTCATAAGAGAGGGAAGTACACAATCGACTTTCTCCTAGAATATCGGATATTGTAGTTATAACTTTTCCTTTTCTTCCTCAAATTATCCTAACCTAAGGTTAATAGTTATTGAAAATTGATGCTTTCATGAACAAGAACTAATATAACTAATTCAAAATTAGAACTAATTTAGATTAATACAATGATGTTGTACTGACCTAAGATTATTTTCAACAATCATTATTGGAAGACAACAAAATTTATAAGGTGCATTAAATGTAGTATGTTGAAGGAATTTGGCTAAGGTACTTGTTCATAGATATTGGTTTAGCTTACAATAAACTTGTAGTTTTTTTTGTGATAATAAAGGTGGTATCAGGCTAGGGAAGGATGCACTTCTTCAAAAACATAAGGGACATATTGATGTTCATATTCATTATTTCTGAGATGATTGTAGTAATGGAGCCAATTTAGTGGAAGTAAAGGTGAAATATCATAACAATTAGTATTCATTTTCACCAAATTATTAAGGAAAGACAAGTTTAAGAAGTTCAAAGTAATTACTTACATGAAAGAGAACAATGTTTTATTAAGTGAAAGTGTTGGAATATACTAAAAAATCTAAGCATGTCATGCAAGTAAAGTGCATAGTAATGAACTATTAAATACATGTGTTTTTTGGGTTGGGATAGGTGTAGAATAAAACAACAACCCACTAACCTCTAACCCCTAACCTTTAACCCACTTTAAACCACTATTTATAATCCATTAACCACAAACCTACCAACTTACTTGCTAATTACCCATTTACTCACTAGGTCCTAACCACTAGCAACTTACTCATTAACCCATAACCACTAATCATTAAACCAATAAATTCATAACCCACTAATTGATTGACCACCTAATACTTTATACCACTAAACATCTAGTCAATTAACACATTATCCATTGACTCACAAACCCCTTCATGGAATAGCCATCTAACCCTTTAAGACACCCCTTCATGGAAGAGCCATGTAACTCTTTAAGAAATGTAACATTAACTTAATAATCCAATTACCAACTAACAAATAACCCACTAACACACTTGCCACTAACCCACTTTCAACCATAATACTAATTCAATAACTACTAACCACTAATAATATAGTCCACTAAGCACCAATCTCATAATATCTTGGTTGGCCTTTTAAAATCCCTTGTATATAAAATTAATAAAATAATAAGGTTGGGTAAGGTAACAACACCTAAAGAGCTATGATACCACATAAGGGGAAAGGTGAGGGGGTGCTTGGGAGATTTATGCCTAAAAACATAAATTTTATGTGACCTTGAATATTACTTATTTTCAATTCAGTTTTACAGGTTTAAAGAGGTTAAGGTTTAAAGAGGTTATGTGGAGTGGAGGAAACCAGTAAATATCGACTATCACTTCTTAAAAATTAGCAAGTTGTCATTCTTATATTTTTGAACGACATTCATACACGGGAAATTCAAATGAGAAAGAGAAGGTTAGGAGAAAAAGAAGAAAAAGTTTTAGGGACATGGAAAGTAGAAAAAAATAGAGCTACTAAAAGACCAACCATGGAACCCAATAGACTTGGTAAAAGAGCCAACAAACTAAGGGATATAAATCTTAAAATATCACCGTGGACTTTTCTATATCCACATTGGAGGGGAAGTTTTTTAGGGATTGTGTAGCACAGAAAGAAATACTTCTTAGATTGTGTAGAGAAAGTAATATAGATACTTAAGACCTACTCATCATTAAAAAAAACTTATCAATGAAAAAAATATTGAATTTAGATCGGTTAGAAATGTCCACATTGAAGGGAAAAGTTTTTAACCCCAATAGTATCATAACTAGTGGCTAGAGAATGGTCTCCATGGTGGACTACATATGGTCTTCATCTTTTCATACAAATCAGTCTGTTATATTGTATTGAAAATGTTGTGATTCTTTATACGAGGTAAATGGGAATACACAATCATGGTCCTAAGATGGATGAAATGCCCGGATACATGAAACTTTGTATCTGTATGTTGGTTTTTTTTGTGAGAATTTAGTTGTGTGTGGTGAGTGCAAGATCGTGGTCCTGAGGTGGGTTAAATTCCTGACTGCATGAAACTTTGTATCGATGTGATCCTGGTCTTTCTCGTTTAATTTTTAGTAATGGTATCTCTGCTCTTGTACGAGTCTTTCGTGGGCTTTTGATTTATTTATGTTTTTTTTCCACATCATGTCAAACAACGATTGCATGAATTAAATGGTTGTGCGTCTTGAGAGGTAAATCTTTGATAATTGAATGTCTCAGGGATGCAAAACTTTGAGAATGTCACTTCTCTCCTTCTTTCTATATTCATTTATATAAAGGTAATACTCTGAAGTGCTTACTGTCAACTACATCTTTGATCAGTAACCTTGTTTTTATGTCGAGAAATGCTCACTGGCAACTGCATGTTTGATCAGTAACCTTGTTTTTATGTTATGAAAATAATTTATGTTGTATAAGTTTCGGGTATGTTTGACTAAAAAGTTTGTCTTGGGAGCGGTAATAATATAATATATTAAAATTTAAAATATATTAAAAATAAAAATAAAATAATTAATTTATTTCGATCTAAAACTTGCTTATCAAATTCCATCTTGCAAAGAAATATGTAAAAGATTGAACTTTGAAACACTGCAAAAAAAAATCAAATTATTAATCCATCAACAATTTGTCAACCAAATTTCTTCGGAGCAAAGAAACACGCAGAACTCTCAAGCTTGAAAAAAGGTCAAACCTGAAAAAAAGGTTGTTATTACTGGGTTATTAGGTGATTTCATGCAATGCTATATGTTAAGTCAGTGGTTCAATTCATCCCCTTGAAACCTTACCTCTATCTATCTAATCTATATATTATATATAAAATAGAGATAACAAAAATTAAAATAATTTCAGAATCGAACAAAACATAAAATATATATTAATAATAATTAAAAAAACAATAAGGCTTAAAACCAATGTTATTTTAAAGAGAGTTTGTATAATAAAATTATAATTCCAAACTTAATATATATTTTATACTTAAATAAATTATGAAAACTAAATTAATTTTTTTTTAATAATATTTATATTTCATAATTTCAACTATTTTTTATTTATTTAGTATTCCATTTTTTGTCAATTTAGTCTGGCGATAATGATGGTTTTGCTAGTGGCCAACGATCTTCCTAAATGATTTTATATCCATCTGCCATCCACGTATACGAGGAGAATGAATAATTTTCCAATGACAAAGATGAAGATTGGCTAGACGCCTCATTTTCATTTCTATAGAAAGGCTTTCCATAAACTGATTGTTTCTCTTAGTTCTAGATCCATATCCAGATCTAAATCCAGCGGCATACCCTTCCCTTCCCACAGTTCCATCGGTTTAACTAGTTCCCAACATGGCAACATCAAATACACGTAAGTTTGCACTTATTCATTTAAGTGAAGCTCCAAAAATCAGTTGCGTGAAGCTCTTGAAAAGCTCCAAAATTTATGCAATATATATATATAATAGAGACAACAAAAATTAAAATATCTATTAATAATAATTAAAAAAACAATACCGCTTAAAACAAATGTTATTTTAAAGAGAGTTTGTATAATAAAATTATAAATTTCCAACTTATATATATATTTTTATTTATTTAATATAAAATTAAATTAAAAAAATATTTTTTAATAATATTTATATTTCATAATTTCAACTAGTATTCTATTTTTTGTCCATTCAGCCGGGCAATAATGATGGTTTTGCTAGTGGCCAGTGATATTCCTAAATGATTTTATTTTGCCAGTGGCCAGTGATATTCCTAAATGATTTTATTTTGTTGGTGGCCAGTGATATTCCTAAATGATTTTATATCCTGACGAGAATGAATAACTTTCCAATGACAAAGATGAGGATTGACCAGGCACCTCATTTTCATTTGGATAAAAATGTTTTCCATAAACAGGTTGTTTCTCTTAGTTCCAGATCCATATCCAGGTCTAAACCCAGTGGCATACCCTTCCCTTCACATAGTTCCATCGGTTTAACCAGTTCCCAAGCTGGCAACGTCAAATACACATAAATTTGCCCTTATTCATTTTAATATAACTCTAAAAATGTTAAAAACCAGTTACTGCAAAGCTCTGGAAAAACTCCAAATACCTGTTAGAAACAATTTTGAAGCGTTTCTAACCAACGCCTAAATTCCAAAATCCCTATTGAAATTCTTTTGGAGCGTTTCTGTCCAGCTCCTAAATTCCCAAGAGCCCAAGAGCAGGGAGCTTCGAGTAAAACAACCCTTCTTGATCTGCAATTTTATTGCTTGATGCTTGCAATAATCGAAGCTTCCTCTGTTGGTCATTTTTTATATGGGTTTCCCAGGTGCGCTATGGGATTTTCCGTTTTGGGAATAAGTATGCTTCACTAAAATTGAAAATACTTTAGGAAACGGAAAGTCACCTTTGATGAGAAACATTCGTATTATAGAACTTGCGTGTTGGAATTCAGGTACCGCTAATTTCGGATTAATATCCATGAGTTCAGTCATTTGTTGTCAAATTTCTAGTATGATTAACTGGTTCATGCATACTGAAATGAATTTGGTTTCAATCTCTCAAGATGGCTAGTATGCATGAACCAGGGTAATTGACTCTCTGTAGGATTACAAACCTAACTTAAAAGAAATATATACAAGTTTACTCTCTGTAGGATTACAAACCTAACTTAAAAGAAATATATACAAGTTTTCTGTAATAGTCTGATGATTTTATTTGCGCCCAAAATGGGAGACTTTGGAAGCAGTATATTTATGAAGAATGCTATACAACTGTACTTTTCATTCAAGAATGTGCAAGTTGCGGTAGTGGACAATAATGCATTTCATGGGGCTGGCTACGATACGATATTAATTAGGGGTTGTCCAAATTTATGTTTATTTTTTAGATTTTTTTTTTTTAAGCAATGGGGTGATTTTTTTTTTAATCAAATTTTTATTTTTTGTTATTAAAAATTAGTTTTTTAAATATATCTATAAATATTATTATTAATTTATTTTAGGGTATTTTTTTTGTAAGCTGGGGCGGGACTCTTCCGATTTACATGTCTATTAAGTACCCTCAACCGGGAAGGGTAACCCAAGATTTGAACCCAGACTTCAGTTCGGTGAGACTTCATTTCCACAGCCCTTGCCCGCTTGAGCTACCCCCTGTGGACTATTTTAGGGTATTTGAATTGTGGAGAGTTTACAATTTAAATTTGCGATTTCAAAAAATATTATAATTAATTAAATTAAAAAATATGTTGATTTTTTTTTTCAAAAGGTAAAAGAAATAGATTAGAACCATTCCCTATAGCAGTTCAAATCTCATTGAGTACACTGACCAAATGTGGTGGTAGCTAAAGAGGCATATTCCCCAATTCTATCTTGGCGGCACGTGAGTCTAGCTCTTGCTAAAACCACAGGATCTTAGTATATCGACTTGCAGGTAGTTGGATGTACTTCTGGTGTTATAGAGGCAGCTAGATTAAGACCCGATTCACCATGTGGTTAAAAAAAAAAAAAAAAAACTTTATTGAAAGTGAATATTAAACTCTGAGTTGCCTAAAGTCTGTCAAGTTTTTCAATGCTAATGCATACAAATATTTCGAAAAATATGGTTCTCATGCTCTTGGTTGGAAATGTTCAAATAATTTCTCCTTTGTGAAAATAATGTAGACTCTTTGATGTATATAAAGATTAATTCGTGATTATGTCTTCACCCAAAGTATACAAATATCTCATCCAAAGAATATAAATATCTTTAATATACCCAAAGAGGTGGATTTTTTTTTTCATACTTGGTGGTTTGAGTTTGAACACTTTGGAAGAGGTATGCATTGTTAAATGCCTACCGCCTTTTGAATGATAATACTTGGGCATATTCCTAGGCTTGTTTATAGCTTTTTGCTTTAGCTAATTAAGCTGGTATACATTAATAAAATTTATATTAATAAAATAGATAAGCTAAATATTGGATGTAGAAGCTGACTCAGACTAGCAAAAAATTAAAACCACATGTCATAGAAGGCCAAGGACAGAGAAACAAGAAATGTACTGTACATCGCTTGAAGGAGGAGGAATGGAGTTGCATCAAATGTGATTGGGTCCCTTGAACTTAGCATGCTAAACATATTGTTTACGCTAGCATGAAGAATGCTAATAAAGGAGCATATTTATGATTTGAATCCATTTTCATGTTGCCATCACAAGGGCCAAACACTATAAATTTGTAGTAAAGCTTGTGAATGATGTGATAAGTTAGGAAAGCTCATAGAGATATTCTAAACATTAAAGAAGTCTCAATGATCGTTGATCTTCCAAAAACATACAAATCTCAACTACATTGCATGGTGATGTAGGTTGCTCTCAAACAAACCAAAAGTTTTAGTATTACTCTATGCTGGGTTTTGCGCATGTCATAGGCTAAAAATATGGAAGCAAAGTTTATTGCCACTATTACAATTGATCTTGGAACATCTGAACCCTTTCTTCGTAAACTTCAACAACTATTTGAACTAATCACAAAGCTCTGAACTATATACTGCTTTATGCTACTCACAAGTGTAAAGGAAGTGGACTGGTAAATAAGGCATATAAATTGGAGCTTTATCATGCCTGATCATGTTTGGAAACCAAAAAATTAAGAGACTGAGTGGATTGCCACAAAATTTCCTTATTTGCAAAATTATTAAGAATATTGAAATTTACATGTACCTGTGTTTAGAAATCACCACTAATGGGAGGGTGGAGAAATTGTTGTTGGGCATGCTCTAAATGGTGATATCAATGAAAATGTATCAACAAATTCTTCTCAAGGGCAAGGATTTGGTGAGTTCTAATGGCTTTCTTGGGTGAGACAAAGGTTGGAGCTTGGCATATAATTATTTTTATTTGATTTTTCCCTAATGATTAGAGGCTGTTCCTCTTTTATTTATATTCCTAGCTATGTCAGAAATTATTAGAGTGATGAAAACCATCACAAGGAATGCTCCTTTGATCTTCTATTTCTCTCGTTACATGTTTTGTGCAGAAGAGAAATAGGAGGGGCAAGGACTCGGAGGGGCTTGCGCTTCCTAGTGCAAGGACCGGAGGGGCTCACCAAATGAGATAATTTTGTTCCTTCACGAGAATTTCTATTCAAAATGTCCTTTGGAGTATACACATATCCATTAAGGAGGTTTTGTTTTTCATATTATTGGTAGTTTTTATTTGTTTATCCACCTTAGTCCTTTCTTATAAGAGAAATTGTCATGGTTGGGATTAACGTCTAATATATATAATATATATATATATATATTTGTAAGCTTGGTAGGACTACATCTTCATCATGTCCAAATTCTCACCCAGATGAAGGGGATAGCACAAGATTTGAACCCAAGAATTCCGGTTCGGTGAGACTTCATTTCCACGGCCATTGCCAATTGAGCTATCTCAAGTGGATGTCTATTAAATTATTCTTTTATGTAATTGGTTGTTTTTATTTGCCTTGGAATATGGAAGTTGGGATAATTTCCTTGCTTTATTTCTACTTCTATTCCAAAGATTTATAGACAGAGTACACTTATACCAATTCAAGAATTTTCTCTTCTGCATTTTTTCTTTCTTTTTTAATTAGGAGAATTGGTAGATCTATTGCCTAACATAGAGGAGACCTAGGATCGAGTTAGTGAGACTATCATTATCCTCTTAAGCGTAGTGCCTGGTGATCCTCTGTATTGAAACAAGAGTGCTACAACTCCCAAGATATCAACTTTAATTATCAACCCGGGGTTCGTACAAACTTAAGAGGTGACAATGTTATATGCACAATAGGCTAAGATCCACTCAAGTCACTTTGAAATAATGGACCGGACCATGGTATACAAAGGCCACTCTATCAGCTGAATCTATATTTGCAAGGAAAGAAATTGCATGAATGGAAAGTCCCAATTTACTTGCAGAAAAGGAAATGGTACTCTATTTGCAAGAATGGAAATGTTGCTTACTCAAATGAAAATGCTGACCTAATTGCAGAAATTTAAAGATTATATTACTTGCAAAAATGTAAATATTACACCCAGAAATGTAAAGGCTACACTACTTGCATAAATGTAAATTTTACACTACTTGTAGAAATGTAAACATAAATATATATACAGAATGTAAATGTTGCATTGAAAGGAAACGTAGAAATGTAAACATAAATATATATACAGAATGTAAATGTTGCATTGAAAGGAATCCTAGTCTATGCATAGGAAATAACAATGTTGAAATGGAAACCCTAGCTTAAGAATAAAGAAAACAAACTAATGTATCTTGCATAAAGAAAAAGGGCATGTAACCAACCTTCAATCACTACATTCAAAGAGATTATACTTAGTAACAAATTTCATTAGATGCTTCATGAGGCAATCAAGAAAATCATCAAGTTGTGTTATCCAATTCATATATCTGTCCACTAGCCCTAATTTCTAAAATGTGCTATTGTGGTAAAAAGGAAAGTTGAAAGTGGTCTTTATTCTTCTTCAATCATGGTTTTAGAGCCTAAGGGACATTATTCAAGGTAAGGAGGCAAAAATCAAGCTTTAAGTTCAATTTTGGTCAAGTTTACCAGGTGCTACATGTTGCTACAAGATTACACTATTTTGCTACAGGATTGAAACCGTGAGCATTCTGAGGGTGAAAAAGGCGATTTGAAGGTGGGAAATGGTCTCATCTTGCACAAGAATCGAAGCACACAACGACCTTCAATAACCCAAACATACACTCTTAGTGAACAATGCTTTGAGGGAGTTGTTGAGGTTGATAAAAAGGGAGAAGGTGATGGGATAAGGAGTGTGAATGACAATGATAACCCTAAAAAACAACAATAATACCTACACACCACACAAAGTTATTCAATCTTTCCAAACTCATAAAGCATATTAATAATGTAAATTGCAGAAAATTGAAACGACAAAGAAAGGATGACTTGAATTTTATTTGAAATCTAACTATTGCATTGAAAGACAACCTATATTATAGTCTACACTAAACGTACATCCACAAGAGGTTATACTTCATGTGTTCAAATAAAACTACTAACTAATCAGTAGCTTACTGGAAAATGAAGTTTCCAGAAGAGTACTAATAACAACTGTAAAAGAAAGAAATTTTATATTTTTGGCTTGCCAATACATTATCCACAACCACGCTTCCCACAAGAGAGGTGGTATATAGACCTGAACAAGCAATTTTTATAAACAAATATTGCTAAGAAAGGAAGAAAATTCTACTAGGAAAGAAAAGGCATAAGTAAAATGCACATGAGAGAGACTAGAGCCTCTGGATTGGGCCCTAACCCAAGGGGACTCAACCCTCTTAAACAAACTCAAATTTAATATAACATAAAATTTCTTATTAACATCAAATAGTGCTCCAGTACATGAAAAAGGAATGGAAATAACAAGTTCGAGCTTCTAGCCCTTAATAGTCTCTATCTACTCCAAAAATACTGAATCCTATTGAGCCCTTGGGCTTCCTCATTTATAAAAAAATGACTGAGGGGAAACCTCCTTGGAAATAGGGTTGCTTCCCTCTAAAAATCCCTAGAAAGGAAGATCTAGCTCTATAAGATCCTTGCAATCCTTGAGTGCATCAACTGTTAGTGGATCTTCAAATTGTGAGTGAGTAAATTCAAGGAGCAAGTCGAGTTGTAGGTGAGTAAATGTTGGGGATAAGCCTCCTACATCTTCTCCAACTGTGTCCAACATATATCTACATAGTAACTGCACTCTTTTCCTGCACATTAATCACATTAGGCGACGAGATATGACAATCATCCTTTAGTCTTCCTAATAAACACATAATAGCTGAAAATATGTCATTGAATGCAAGGAAAGAGGTAAATATAGGCTGAAGGAAGGCTAGATGGGCCTTATTATTTAATGACGCCCATCATCACCCCCTACTAAAGGTGTTTCTCACCCTCTGAGAAACTTAGCCATTTTGTTCGATATCATGCATAGGCCTCGTGGCTACACTAAAATCCCAAGGTATCTCTGAAAAAGTGTCGGCCTCTTGAGGATGGAACCCTGCATTTATTTCTATTTCTTCCCACTCTTGCTGCTCTTCAATCTGATCCTTCCTTTCCTATAGCCCTAGCTACAAAGGAGGGTTGAACTTGAGCCCAATCTAGTTGGATTTTAGTCTTTGGACTACCCTCTTGTATAAGGGTGTCTTCTCAAAGGCATTCCTTAATCTCTATAGAGAGTGATATTCCTTGATTTGCAAGCTATGGAGTAATGAATGCCACTCCTCTGACATGCTTGTAATACTTTGGTCCCTATCAACATAAACAAATACTCACAATGTTGAATGACCCGCTCTTTATTTTTTTATTTTTTTTTTATGTAAAGTGATGCCAGTTTGGGATCCTCAAAGATGACCTTGTGGTCGTTGATGATACAGTGAGGAGCCCTCAACTCTTTTCTGACCCATAGGGGCTCATCAATCTCCTTGGATATGAATATTTTTTATTCATGGGTTAACCAAGAGGCTAATGCCATCAGTTGCACATCCCCTGTTGGTACCATTCTATGACCCCTTTTTCCCTCCCAAAACATGACAATTGCCTACCTCTTTTCATCATTTATCCCTCAGATCCCTTGGAAATTGATTAATTAATAGTCTTATAGTGATTAAATTGCATTTAAATTGATTTAAGGGTTTTGTGTTAATGAATTAGGAATTTTTGGGCAAAATGACTACAGGAAGTTCCAACATCCTGTAAATGGCTTATTGTTTGACATGTGGCATGATAGCCAGGCCAGAGCGAAGGGTATGGATGAAAAGTGGAATGTCCAAGCATAGACGAGCACCTATCCCGCAGCGGAATCAACCCTCTTACATGCGTGGTCAACGACTGGTCAACTATGGCATGTTGGCGACAAAGGCAACAACAACACACAGTCACAGTCCAAATCGATTTTAGTTGTTTCCTTTTTTTTATATGTCAGCTAGGATAGAAACATTTTCAAAATCGTGTTTTGGTAAAAGCGGAAAAAACCGCTCATGAATGTACATCCATTTTCAAGGGATGTGAAACCATATGTAAATATAAGTTCTGAACCGGTTGTATGGTTGGTTACGTTTTTTTATCATTATTGTTGCTTCACGAATAGAGCTTCGACTTTAATACAAACAGACTTGCATTACAATCACAGTTGCGTTGTTTTGATTTGGTGATCGTGGGATAACAAGCTCAGTATACCAAGAACGCGGACGGGCCTTGCGTACATGGTATACTGTTGTCATTTTATTGCATTTACAGTCAGGGTATTTGATATTGATATATGCGCAGTGATTAAATCGATTCATGTCTATGTTTATATATTTATGAATGCGCTTGTTTATATGTTTATGCATGCACTTGAATAGATTATCATTTGGATTGTGAATCATATCCTGTAAGGGATTCGATCCAGTGTTACCTTGTAAAGCACTGTCATGAACTTTATGCTTACAATTTCACTTTGCATGATTGTTAATGAATGTTCATGAATGTTGAGTAGCCACTGAACAGAGGTTTTATGTATGATGTCTCTGTAAGGAGACCAAAATCTTTAATTACAGTGATACACAACGTTTTACGAATTGAATCTTAGTTGATAGTGATACAAAGTTTGATACTTAGTTGATACTTAGTTGATAGTTTGATATTGAATCAAATCATAGCATTGTAATTAGGAAAAGTAGGCTTAGATTAGATCCTTTATGTCTATATATTTTGGGCACACGCCTCTAAGTCTATGCACCCTGGTCGATAATAAATATAGCCCAGTCTAGCACCCTAGATAGGACACTACATTTTGGCGCTGTTGCCGGGGAGGCGTACTTAAAGTATTTAAAAGAAAAAAAATTTCAATAAGCAAAAATAAACAAAAACACAGTTAAAATCATGTTCATTTATGCCTAGGTTTAGAGACAATCAGGGTAGATTCATAAAAACCCCCCACCATTCAAAAACTAACCCATCATCATCAGGAGTAGACTCTGTAAAGAATTCAACACCAGCTGAGGA
>APFE031718306.1:0-13013 GCA_000404065.3 Pinus taeda | reverse complement strand
GGTCTTTCTGTTATCTTCTTTTTCAATAGTTGAAAACTTTTTTCTGCTGCTTCTGTCCATCGAAAAGGTTGGCTGGCCTTTTTGATGGTCTCCAACATCGAAGCACAAATTCCGCTGAAATTCTTAATAAACTTCCTATAGAAACTTGCCAATCCATGGAAACTACGTACCTCAAACAAATTTTTTGGTGACGGCCAATTTATTATTGATGTTACCTTTTCCGGATCCATCTTCAATTCGTTTTCTTCTATCACAAATCCCAGATAAATTAATTCTCTTTGCAGAAACGTACATTTCTTCAAATTTATTAATAACTTGTTTTGCTGTAGCTTTTCCAACACTTTGCGCACATGCCAGAAGTGTTCTTCTTTCGTCTTGCTAAAAATAAGGATGTCATCCGAATAAACTATTACAAATTTCCCAATATACTCCTTCAACATCTCATTCATGAGTCTCATGAATGTGCTGGGTGCATTACTCAACCTGAATGGCATGACCAACCATTCATATAATCCTTCATTTGTTTTAAAAGCTGTCTTCCACTCGTCTCCCTCTCGTATCTGAATCTGGTGATATCCGCTTTTTAAGTCTATTTTAGAGAAGTAAGCTGCCCCACTCAAATAGTCCATCATATCATCCATACGCGGTAACGGAAATCTGTACCGGATGGTGATTTTATTGATGGCCCTGGAATCGGTCCACATCCGCCACTCTCCTCCCTTCTTGGGGGCGAGAACTGTTGGTACAGCACATGGGCTCAAACTTTCTCTGATTAAACCTTTGTCCAATAGTTCTTGCACCTGTTTCCTAATTTCCTCATTAACCTTGGGGCCCATTCGATAGGCTGCCTTATTTGGTAAGCTGGCTCTAGGTATGAAGTCAATATGGTGGCTGATACTCCGCTTGGGAGGTAACTTGTCTGGCAAGTCGTCCACTACTATATCTGTAAATTCTTCCAACATCTACTGTATTTCCATGGGTAAATCTGTTATCTCTGTATGCAAGAGGACTGTCCTTGTTTTCTTGACTACAACATAACTTATTTCACTGTTCTCAACCTGTTTTAAAAATTGTTTTCCGCTCATTAGCAATGCCTTGGTTTCATTTACTTCAGCTGTTTCCTTCTCTTCTCTGATAGGCACAAGGGTATGCGTGACCCCATCTTTTTCGAACTTATAACAGTTCATCACTCCATCGTGTGTCACCTTTCTATCATATTGCCAAGGCCTGCCCAATAAGATGTGACATACGTCCATCGGCATAATGTCGCAAATGATTTTATCCTTATATCGTCCTATCTGAAATTCAACCTCACTCTGCTCGTCCACCAGTAACTAGTGCCCCTTTTGTAGCCATGAAACTCGATACAGACTGGGGTGTTTTAAACGCTTCAGCCCCAACTTCTCCACCATTTCTGTGGACACCAAATTGTCCGTACTTCCACTGTCAATTATCATCTTACAACACTTACCCTGCGATTTGCAAATCGTCCTGAATAGAGCTTTCCGCTGTGTCTGTTCGACACTCTAATTAACTGGTTTCAGTAATACCTTATGCAGCACTAAAGCTTCTCCCGTTTCTGGGGCATTTTCTGCCTCTTGAGGGGGTGCTACTACTTCCTCCGGTTGCACCACATATGCACCTCGTTGTCCAGTTGAATCTGTTTCTGGGCACTCAAACGAACGGTGCCCCCACTTGTGGCATCTATAGCATTGATAACCAGTTCCCCTTCCACGGCCATTTCCTCTACCGTGTTGGAACGATCTTCCACCTCTCGTTCCGTCTCCTTTTTCTACTGTTCCCGAAGTCCTCGAACTGCTGGCTTCCTCGCTGTTGCTGGTAGTCTGACCCCTGCCATAGGACTGGCCTCTTCCTGTGGTAGACCCTCGTCCTCTTCGGGTATTTTGTCTTCGGTTAATTTTCTCCTCTGCTTTAATTGCGCTCTGGTATGCCTCCTCAGTATTATTTGGAGACAAAATGCTTATTTCATCCAAAATATCCATCCTCAATCCATTAGCATATCTGGCTATCCTCTCTGTCGTATCCTCTGTGTATCCGGCCCGCAAATTCACTCGATAAAATTCCTCTGTATACTCCTTCACAGTCAGTCCCCTCTGTCTCAAGTTCTGTACCCGTCTATGTAACGCGATTTGATAATCCCTTGGCAGAAATCTGCCCTTCAATTTAGCTACCATCCTTGTCCAAGTTTTAATGGTGTTTTGTTCAACCTCTTTCTCTCATTCTAGACACTGTCCCACCACAGAGCTGCGTGTCCTTTCAGCTTTGTTGCTGCAAACTTGACTCTACGGTCTTCACTAACTTCCTCACATTCAAAATACTTGTCCATCTCACTAATCCAATCTAACACAACATCAATAGACAAACTACCATCATAAGTCGAGAGTTCTAGTTTTGGTCTGTTGTTTGACAATAACACAGACTTCAGTAATTTCACTTCTGCTGATTCGCCTTCAGGCCCTCTGCTACCACTTCTACTTCTTCTTCACTCACATCACCCATTTCTGGATCTCTTCTCCTGCCTGCCTCTACTGCTTCCAACCGAGTAGTAAGAACTCTGAGTTCTTCTCGTAATGCCCCATCTGCCATTCTACGAGCACCTCGGCCTCGTCCTCGTCTACCTACATCCATTTTTTTTTTCAAATCTCTTCAACTTAATCTACTCTGATACCACTCTGATGTGACCCAGCCCACTTGGCACATACTTTGCACTTTATACGTGCATGGGTAGGTTTACGTGGTGAACAAAAATCTTGTGTCCGCGGGATTTTGTGAGAAGTTGGTAGATGGTGAGTTAATGCAGGGAGTAAATACCCTGTACTCTGCCTCGAATTGCTCCCTTTCACCTTCGCGCCTTAACCCTAATCCTTTACAGCATTCCTCGATTGTTCTTCGTTGTTTTTGCTCTGAGTTTGTTCTGCTCCAACCGAGGGTTTCTTGGTCTTCTCTGGTATATTGTCGTATGTTCTGTTATGTTGATATGTTCGGCTCTTGGTGCTGTGAAAGAACTCGACTCCTCCGCTATTCAACCTGTTTGTAAACTTAATGACAATGGAATTTGGTGTTGAAGGCTGTTCGGCCTGGTTCTGTGGCTTGATTTTGGTAAGTGGTTTTATTCTTCTCTCCCTTGCATACGCGGGTTCCTGCAAGTATTGTTAAGCTCTCGTTATAGTTATTGTATTTTTTCCGTCACTGTAAATGTCGTGTTACTTTATATGGGTTTTGGTAGTCGTTGATAGAAACCGTTGTGGTTTGGATGTGTTTTCTTCCGGCACCTTACTATCTCTGGTTCGAATCTGGCTGAGTATTATTTGCCTGTTGTTGGTTGGGTTTTCTTACGGTGCGGCACTGTGTTTTCCTGTGAGCACAGGACTTTTCTGGTGCACGTCCTTCGTTTGGAACAGGTGAATTCTCTTGTCCCTGTTTCAATATAGCTCGCCTTCTCGTTTTGGGACTAACCCACTTTGTTCCTTTGGTCGACAATTACTCTAGCTCTTCAGGATGTCATATAGTTGCGTTTGGTCACTCTCTCCAGGTAAATTTCTCTGGATTTTCATTTCTTTACAGGCATTCACAGTTTCCCTGGTTTTCTCGTCTTTGCGTCCGTTCTAACATACATGAATTTGTATTTTGCAGGTCTCTGTTGGTGCCTGGGCGGCGTGTCTTCCAGCGCTTAGTTTGTACACTCGTTTCTTTTTCTGGGTAGGCTTGAAACCCCAATGTTTGGTTGTAGTTTCGGTTGACACTAAAGACCCATCTTCTGGTTTAAGTCCTTGGTCGCTGTATGCGTTTACTCGGCTGTATTTGTTTTTCGTTTGCTCCTGTATTAGGTGTATAAGAGTTGGGAGCCACTTGTTGGTTGATTTTGGTCAAACCCTGGTTCTGGGTTCTCTGATTTTCAAGCTTTTCCGACTATATGTCATACTCTGCTCTGTTTATATATTATCGGACTTTGTCTTTCGTAGTATTTGTTTGACCCTACTAATGGTCACTGTAATTGCGGTCCTTCGATGGTTTAAATGAAAATTATGAATAGAAAAGAGAATGTACAGTTTTTGTTACCTCTGCGCATTAGTATTCCGGATTGTTGGTTGTTCTTTATCTTCGAACACTGGAAGGTTATGGATATTCATATGCAAATTCCTCGCCTTCATTTCCTGAATGTTTATACTGGAACCCTTATCCAACTGTGTGCGAAATGAACATATGGCTGTAGGTTATTGTGACTGTGAATCACTGTGTCTTCGTCTGCTTACTTAATATTTGTCTGCAACTCATTGTTTGAACATTTGCAATAGTAAACTGATAAATATTATTTGTATGACAATTTATTAAATCGTAAGGAAAGAAAAATTCACTTAGGCAAATATTTGTAAAAATGGTACAGATGGACAAATAGCTTTATGTTTGAATGCTCTGACTATTTCTATTTCTTTGTCTTCTCAATCAACCCAACTCCACTCAACTGAACCCCTCTATGTTACATTTGATTTGTTTTTATAGCTCTATGTTTTCAGTTGATGTTTACAGTTAATCCAACTTACACAGAATATGGTTACAAAAATACTACTTTTGTTAATAACTATAATCATTTGGAATTCCAAGACTTGTAGGAACAGTTGGCTCTTATTTCCCTAATTTAATGGACCATTCCCTAACTAATAACTGAGTTACAGTAATTCTAACTGAAAATAAAAAAGAGATGTCTAAATTCACTGACTTTGTAAAACAAACTAAAAGAAAAAGTATTTCCGTAAGAATTAAACAGTCCAATCGATCACTAGCTTTTGAACCTGGTTGGAATTCTTTTTGTCCAATTACGGTGAGCTGGATGCTCCTGCATCAGTCTTTGTTTATTTTATTCTTTTTTCTTGGCTCCTTGATTTATTTATAGGGCCTTATCCCCTTATTTTATGGTTGACCATGACTCATTAGTCTTTCTTATTTTGATTATTTTAGCTTTGATTTTATTTATTATATTTTCTCGTTTTTTTCAATAGTTTATTTTAATTTATTTATTAATAGGGCATTCACTCCATTTTTATTAATAGGGTATTCAATCCTTTTGTTATTTTTTGACTGTGCTCCTTGGTTCTGATTGATTCTTTTATTCTGTATATATTTCCAACCTTTACCTATTTCTTGATTTTATTTAATATAATTGGATCCTAATAATTATTGCTATAAATTAAATAATATTATTCATAAACTAGTCATTTATTATGGTTGTTATTTTTTACTTTGCTCCTTGTTTCAGGTTTGACTATGAATGTTTGATTCTTTTTATTCTACATATATTTTAAACCTTTACCTATTTCTTGATCTGATTTAATATAATTGGATCCTAATAATTAATGTTATAAATTAAATAATATTGTTCATCAACTATCCATTTATTATAAGTGTTTTATGAAATAAGGGTCTCTACATTGATCTTTATTTAAGTTGTTGTCATGGTTTTCTTATTCATCTTGTCCTTATGATGAACCACACTCAACGATTTGAAACATGTTAGCAAAATTCTCTAATGTGATTTTTATTGAAAAATGATTATATAGAATCTCCTTATACTGTAAACTTCATATGATGTAAAGATTCATACCATATTCGTAACTCACTGAAAAACATGGTTAATTTGTTATAATAAAATGGAAGAATAATCCATAAAATCAAGCAATGAAAGCAAAAATTGCAAGGATTAGAAGATAAATCAAAGCATGATCAAACCCTGTAGGATAAACAAGCCAATCAACTCAAATAGGATAAGCCAATAACTAATCACATACAACCATGGAAAGGTATTTTTCAAAAAATTGTAATGGGGGGACCTTTATTTTGACATATAATGAAGGGGTGTTGTTGCAGGCCAACAAATGGTGACTCGCTGGGCGAACCAGTTATATCTTGTTATATGATACAAAACCTAAAAAAATTAACAAATAAATATGTCATATGTTGGCCCTCAAGTAATCTGAGAAACTTTGGCTCTGATTTGTATGATTAACATTGAAAATTTTCAACATGCCTAAATCATTTCCGCCATAATTCAAAACCTTTTTAGTTTAAACCCAAAAATGATATAAACAAACATCATCGAAAATGAGTTTAGGTAAAGACAATGAAACCAAGTAATTCATATTGTTAATTTAACTTCAATACCATAAACATGGCCATTTCTTCCATTAGGCATCTATAGCCACGATGGAGATGTGTTTTAAACTAATGAAATGCCTGTATCCCATCTATTAGATATAGAATCATAGTTTTTCAGGTTGTTTACTTTTATTGTTAAATTTTCTTAGAGATTGACTTAAGCTTTTTGTCCCATCCTTGTAACTAGTTGATGATAGTGGCATTCACAAGAACCAAAATAAGTGAACAAGTCTGCTTATGGTGAGACCTCTTATCATTCAGTCTTGTGACCAAAAGTCATTACCCTGCCTTTGCGACTAGTATCGATAATGTCACTTATGTTATAACCCATGATCATGGTAGATCAACTCATAATGAGACCTCATATCCTTCAATTAACCCTTTTATGCCAAAATGAACTATGATTATGATTAATTTTCAATTTTTTACTTAATAGATGGGGAAGAAAATTTTATCCTTAAGAGGAAGGGATGACGTGAATTTTTTTTTAGTGATTAATATTTATTGGCCTGTCTTGCTACCCCAAAGACTTATGAACTTATTAGGTAAATTTTCATGTCAAGATCTTTCTCTTGGGTTTAAGACACAACTTTTAAGGAATTGTGGAAATATTAAGAATAACATTAACTATAGTCTAATAATAAGTTTACAGAATCATAAACTTAACTTATCAGGACGGTTGAGTGTCACCACAAGGAAAACATTTTCGCAAAAAATATTTCCTTAAAGATAAGATTTTGATTATGTATAGCAAAGGATAAACTGTTCAACCAATAACACGCCAAAGAGAACCTAAAAATGGTAAAATCAATCCCCATTCAAAACAAGGACACACGGGCCAGGGAAACCTACAAATACCAAAGAAAAGAAAAGAAAAAGGGTGGGAAAAGGCCAAAATCAAATGAACATTCACCAATGTATTAAGAAATCGCAAGACAAGAATTATTAAAAAGATCAAAGTGTAAGGATAAATATCAAATAGTGAAAACTTACCTATTATACCCTTTTAATGTTTTAATCTATAATTATGTCCCTGACTTTAAAAGTTTTATTTAATATTGTGTGATATTTTTATAATTTGACCTTTTATTACACATTAAAGAAAGCCAGTGTTATACAAAAAAAAATAAATGTGTAGTTATGATCTTTATTTGAAAGCAAGGAGAACCCTAACAATTAAACTTTCATGAGAGAAATTTAGTAAAAAATTGATTTCCTTACATTCTTGTTCAATACTTATTAAGTGACTCATCATACAAAAAAATAAAAGGAAAAAACCTCAAATTTAAATGAACTTTTGTGATGGTGGCTCGTCCTTAGCTTCATCATTAGCAAGATTTCACTACTGCACTATTCTAATTAAAGAGATGAAACGTAATCTACCTAAATAAAAAAAAATAACCAAACTGTTGTACCCTCGAATAATAAATGGTCACAGCATCAAGTAATATCATATTTCCAATGTAACCATGAAATTAATTCCAACCCTACAACAACAAAGAAGTTCCAAATTAGAAAAAAACATTGGAGCATTTTAAAATTGCAAATAAATAAATCATAATTACCTTTATGATGTTTGTTTAGAAGCAAAGTAAGAATGATGTTACCATTGTCACAAAGATTTTTATAATATGAATCCTCAATCCATCTTGTAATCCTATCATAAAATGTGAAATTCAAATTATTGCTTCGATGTCTTAAATTCATAAATGATAAGTGTATGTTTTGACGATTTATTGAGGAAATGGAATCATTCGATTGAGCCTCGCCTATGATTAAATTAATAGATTCAAAATATTATGATGAAGCATGAATATTAGATTTAATCAATGGATGATTAGGGAATGCAGGATATTTAAATCCAACAATGAAGTGTGCATGGTTTTCATTTGAAACGAATGACAAGGAAATATCTTCAACGTATACCTTTTCCTTTTGAATGGTTGAAGAAAAGGTGGATCATGTTTTATTTTATAAAGATCATGTTAAATAAGTGCATCACCTATACTTATCATATATAAAGGATCAGGTTATGGTGGAGCCATGTAAGATGAATTAGAAAAATAATGATGGGAATGAACGTCTTGAAATATAGCAACATAAAAAGAGTAATGAGGAAATGAAAATGTTCTCTTGAATCATGATAGTTATAATCAAAGAAGATTTCCAGAGATACTTGTTCACTTACATTATCATGGTGATTATGATTATGTGATTTATTATCATACTAATAATCGTTACGAATTACCTCTCATATGTTTTATAAGTTAAAATATTCAACAATATCTTCATGGCAAGCTTCTAGTCTTTCTTGAGAATGAGATATGGATTATTGATCTAGATTTATCATTCCCATTTCAATAGGAAGTTCTTTATCACTAACTTGTTATATTAAGACATCAAGATAGTCAAGATCATTATCTATATGTTATTCACCAATTACATATAATAACATATTGGAGTAAGAATTAAAAAAAACATACCTATTGATAAATAATTAAACTTTCTTGCTCTATTTCCCTAGCATACGACTTTTCAAAAGAGAGACTAGTGTACTTACTATTAGGATGATACTTACTTAATTCTACCCCTTGTACCTTTTCAGTGGAATTTTGAGGTTGGGGATTTTATAAGGAATTCCTTTGAGTTTGTAAAGAATAATCATGTTGTAACAACATTTGTTGTTACAATATTTATCTAATTTACCAAATGTAATTGAATCCACATTAATGAAAGGGGGAAAACTTAGCATCCATAGTGATATATAACATAAGAGACATATCATCAAGATGAAATTTAAAAAGAACATGATTAACATTTTCTACGAATATCTCTGAAGATGGATCATCCTAAATTATTAAACCCATAATTCCTCTGATATATTATATTGGTAATAGGTTTGAAAAGAATCTAAAAGTTCTTCTACGAGTTGAAACCAATTGAAGATAGAATGGGTGGAAAAGTCTCAAACCAGTCATTGGTTCTCCCCATGAATGTGAAGGAAAATAGCCTGCATAAAACATTTAAATTAGTAATATTATGCTCGATACAATCACACCAAAAACTATCTGGATGTCTCAATGCATTTAAACTTCCTTCACCATCAAACTAGAGCTTGGACAACAAATGACCTATCTTGCGAGAAATATCTAGTAATGTAAAGCTAAAGGTGTCCTCACATATAGAGCTCTAGGTAGGCTCCAATAATTAAATTTAAAAATAAACACATTGACTCCAAATATGATAGATTTCCTGTTGACCTGCCTTCAAGTACGTGTGAAATGACACAAGCAAGAAGGAAAATATGTGGAAATAATAGAGGTTGAGGGTTCAATGATCTAATCAATTAATTTTATCTCAGGACCTCCTTCTACTGCTATTTTTTTGATGTGGATTTTGTGCACCGTAGTCACCAAGAGAGAAGTGACCCAAACTGGGGCACTTTCAATAGTATAAGCTATTTGAGATGGTCACTCTCGACGGGTTTTAAGGCTCCGTTAACCTTTCACCTCTTTCATTTTGTAAAAAAAAAGACAAAAAGTATTCTTACTTTATCATTACGTTAATATAATCCTATTATTTACCTATTCTACAAGTTAAGTGATTAATTACAAGATATAAAATACAAAATGTACAGAATATAATATGAAAAAGATAAAAGCTAAAAAACAATGTATAAATATATATGTTCAATGTTCAATTGCAAACAAATTACTATTTCTAAACTGTATATGCAATTATAAACCTAAACATTGATATTCCTTATTATATAAAACAAAGGACAAAAACTAGAAATATGTAAGCTTTCGACCTTTTTGAAATGAAAACAGATCAAACCACTCTCGTTTTGATTAATAAAACATAAAGAATTATGATTGAATGCAATAAAAAATAATTAACTAACTAATGCTAGTTAATCTGTGGTTAATCTATAATCTTTTAGCCAAAATACAAGAGAAATGATCTATAATGATTTGAAAGGAGTGAATGAAGTTTCAGTGATTCATTTATGAAACAAACAAATATATAAATACTAGGATATAAAGTCACATTCGAAATTGTTACTGAAATTATCTTAGTTTAAATTAAATAAATTTAAAATTAATTACAATCTAAATCCTTGAATCAAAGCAAAGGAATCCATATTAGATTAATGTCCAGATCAGAATAAACGTGAGGAGACAAGTCACTGGTAGAGGATGTTATTAAATTTAAACAATTGAAATTAAATCAACAGGGATGAAGGAAATGTGAATACATTAATATTTGTTCACGAAAAAAATCACAAAACAACAATATACTATCTTCCTAATATTGAGGAATTAAATCATAAGATAAAGAATTAAATCATAAGATAAAAAGTAGACAATAAATAGAGTGACTATGGAAAGGGAACAAATGATATAAGTCTAAACTGATTGAATAAAACCAAATAAAGTCTAAAGCTTACCAGTATATATATATATATATCCACAGTCATAGTAAGATTACTGATATTTTCCTTTAAAATATCCTTTCCTCATGTGACCCCTGCAACCTTTTCTGATATTGATATTCATAAGCCCCCCAAACATCACTACGCAAAATAAAGTCTTTATTTACAAGTTGGGAGCGCTCAATGTATCCAAAAATAATCCTCAAAAGTCTATAACCGTCAGTTAAAAAAACAATTTAAATTGTTTACTTCTCTTTTCTGGGAAAATTGTAATAGCTAAAATAAAAATAAAAATGATTAATAGGGAATCCATCCACAACTCGCAACACATACGTTTTAATTGAGCATATCCTCCATTGTTGGATCCAAAGCTGACGTTCAATAAACATGCGGGACCTGCCGCAACAAAAAAGTCGTTATTAACCATTTATATTGCTAATAAGTTATCGTTGCTAAAAAAAAATAAAGGATTTTGTAGTTGTCTTTCTTTAATTTAGTAAAGTAAATCAAATAGACATATGCCTTGAAAACTTAAAAAATCTGTTGGAGATCACATTCACAGCAACTAATTGAACATATATGCAGCTATTAAATCATGTACAAGGAACACAGGGATTAACGTGGTTCAACCAACCAATCTCGGCTACGTCCACCAAACATAGGCATCGGCAATTTTTTATTAATCAAACAGGAGATTACATAAATCAAATCCTCACAAACGCTCACACCACTCTCAAACCATCCGTATGGATACATGTTTTATAGCAAGGAGAATCTAACTGCCTCATAAATTCTCTCACATCAAATTTAGGATGCAATAACTCTCTCCCAACAACCTAGAGTTAATCTAGCAACAAAATTTCTATTGTTGTCATCTACTGAGATTTTGCCTATTTTATTCAAACAGAAAATCTCAACAATCTCCACCTTGACAACAATTAGCTTGATGCCCAGTTATTATTATTTTATCTTTTCTGCAAGCCAAGAGAAGTCAAACACCAGCGTAGCTTCTCTAACAAAACTGGTTTCGTGAACATGTCTGCACAATTCTCCTTTCTATGCACCTTTTCAAGAGAGACTCCCCTTTCAGTGATAACTTGTCTTACAAAATGGTACTTGATCGGTATATGCTTTGATTTACTATGATAGGCTGGATTCTTAGCCAAATGTATTGCACTTTGACTGTCACAAAATAACTTGATGTTGTCCTGCAACCTACCAAATTCACCAAACAAACCTTTCAACCAAATCGCTTCTTTGCAAGCATGAGAAGCAGCAATGTATTCTGCTTCAGTAGTGGATAAAGGAACAATGTTCTGTAGTTTTTACATCCAGCTGATAGCTCCACCTGCAAGAGTAAAGACGTACCCTGAAGTTGACCTTCTCTTGTCCAAATCACCTGCAAAATCGGAATCAACATATCCGCAAACAAATTCACTACTCTTATTGTAAGTAATACAATAACTACTTGTTTCTCTCAAATACCAATGCACCCATTTCGCTGCTGCCCAGTGTTCTTTACCCGGATTTGCCATATACCTGCTGACAACCCCAACTGCATGTGAAATATCTGGTCGAGTACAAACTATCGCATACATTAAACACCCTACTACATTGGCATATGGAATTCGAGACATATAATCCTTTTCTTCATCTGTATTAGGACATAAACTCGAAGAAAGCTTAAAATGGGAAGCTAAAAGGACTGAAACAGGCTTCACATTATCCATACCAAACCTCAAAAGTATTTTCTCAATATACTTTTGTTGTGATAGCCATATCTTACCATTGCTCCTGTCTCTGAAAATCTCCATGCCCAAAATCTGTCTTGCTGCTCCTAGATCTTTCATATCAAATGTCCTTGCCATCTGAGCCTTCAACCTGTTGATTTTTTCTATGCTTTTGCTTGCTAAAAGCATATCGTCAACATACAATACCAAGATAATGAATATGCCATTATTCAACTGTTTGAAATAAACACAATGATCATATTCACTTCTAACATATTTCTGACTCAACATGAAATAATCAAACTTCTTATACCACTGCCGAGGCGACTGCTTCAGGCCATATAATGACTTCTTGAGCCTGCAGACAAATTTCTCATTGCGATGCTGAACAAACCCTTCCGGTTGTTCCATATATATTTCCTCATCTAAATCACCATGTAGAATGCAGTCTTAACATCTAACTGTTGCAACTCTAAATCAAACAAAGCCACTAATGCTAACACAATTCTAATTGAAACAATTTTAACCACTGGCGAAAAAATCTCATGAAAGTCAATACCAGCTTTCTGAGAAAAACCTTTTGCAACCAGTCGTGCTTTGTACCTGTCTTCTGTATCATTCACACCTCGTTTCAGCTTGAAGACCCATTTACACCCCACAGTTTTCCTACCTTTCGG
>APFE031718302.1:0-19098 GCA_000404065.3 Pinus taeda | reverse complement strand
GCGTTTCGTTTCGCTTCCCCGTTTCCCCGTTTCGTGCAACTTAGATGTAGATTGTATTTTATTAAAATGATTAATATTTTTAATGGGGTTCCTAAGTCTAAAATTAGGGAAATTAAAGTATTAGTGGGTATTAATCAAAATATGAGTGAGAATGATTTAGAAGGCGGATCAAGTCAATTTTTAATCTTAGTCGTTGATTAGAGACTTAATATCGGTCATTGAAGTCTCAACGAGAAAAGGTATAAAGAGGCTTGGGGTTCATTTAGAAACACACATAGAGAGAAGGAATTGATCTAGAGTTCGATTTTTGGGCCTAGGAGGCTAAGAACTCGAACTAGGTGATCATTCTACAGCTGAGGGGCAGGGATAGTTCGGGAGTACTAACAAAGAAGCGGAGCGAAGCTAGTGGAGGTAGCGCAGCAGCTAGGAGGACTGACTTTGGACCAATCTAGGCCCACGCGAGCCTAACGCAGAGCTAGAAGGGCTAGTGCAGAAGCAGTAGCTTCCCTCCACGCAGAAAGTCAGAACTATCAGGGAACTGTCGGAACAGCCGGGAAGGTTGACGCAGTAGGCAAAAGAGACACCGCAAGGCTGACGCAGGGCCTAAAAGGCTAACGCGGGGCCACCGCAAAGATAGTCGAGGTTAGCTCGTTTTGCTATCGGATTAGGCGGAATCTGCTGAGTGAAGTGAGGTAAAACTCACTCAATTTTTTTCGTCATTGTATTTTCTCTGTCACTGGATTGCCAGGAGGGAATCCAGCATTGTATTCAGAAATACTGCTTAATAATAGAAAACCCTCAAAACTATTGCATCGGTTTTCCCACATTGGGTTTTTTCAGGGACTATTTTGTCCAAAAATAACTATGTCCTATGTATCTTGTTCTTTGCTCAATTTTTTGTTTCATGTAATCAAAATTAAAGTAGTGTAGGCTACAGAAGTAAATTACTTCAGTATTCAGAAATAACTTGATAATGTATATTAAAATCAAGTAGGAGAAGTAAATTCCGTTTTGCTACAGTAGGGGTTCCTTGGAGTAGGAATTTTCACATGGTATCAGAGCAATGATTTTGAAACAAGAAGAGTAGATCCAACACTGAGCAGAGAGGCCTATAGCTACATTTGGCAGCGATTCAAATCCCCCTAAAGGGATTGCGCAGTCCTTGCCGGGAAAGCATAGATTTTGAGGAAATCTCTCTCTAAGAGAGTCGACAGAGAGGTACGATTTCCAATTCATGAGTTTGCAGAAGCAAAGGGAGTGACGCAGAGCCTCAGCGTAGTGCTTGAAGGGCACAGTTTCTGTCAGGGCATAAATTTGTCGGAAAAGAGCAAAGGCGCATAGAAGGAGAATTTTCTCCTCAGAGAACTTTTCGCCAAAAAGTTCGAATTTCTCACTTGCTAGAGAGCTGAGCAGTGACTAGAGGAGTCAATTTGACAGTTTGGGTGAGATGACATCGCACGGGCTCGGAGATCAGGACAGGTTGGAAGGAGCTTCCAACTATGTCATATGGAAGACCAGAATCTTAGCTATTCTGGAGGAGTACGATCTCGAAGCCTACGTCAAGAGTGTTGTGGTTGTTCCTGTTGACAATGATCAAAAGAAGAAGTACAAGACCGAGCAGGGGAAGGCGAAGAGGTTCATACTTGATGGAGTTCAAGATCATGTGGTCTCACACTTGCAGGGCAAAGATACAGCCCGAGAGACGTGGGAAGCTTTGTCTTACTTGTATGAAGGCTCTTCCGAACAGCAGAAGATGTACCTAGAACAAAAGTTGTAGTGAACATCGATGCAGAAAGGAGAAGGGGTTAACTCTTATCTTCAACATCTTCAGGACACCAAAGACCAGCTTGTTGCAGTGGGGGTCTACTCCTCAATCTACCGTGATGGTAAGGACAGCCCTGAATGGAGTCTAGAATGAATGGAAAGTCTTCGCCCAAAGAACATTGGGCAGGGAAAGACTACCTTCATGGGAGGAGATGTGGGCAGCACTTCAACAGGATGAATTAAGGAGGGACTTGGTAAAGGTCAACCTCAATGGCAGTAATGGGAGTGGCACGAAGACCAAGGAGGAAGAGAACGTAGCTCTAGCATCAAAGGGACAACAAAAGCAGAAGCGAAAGGACATTTTGAAGGTGAAATGTTTTAGATGTGGCAAGATGGGCCACTTTGCATCTCAATGTCCTTTGAAGCAAAAAGATAAGGATGAGAAACATTATCCTAAGGTTCCTCCAGCAAAGATTGACGAAGATGAGTTTCCCATGACTGCTCACGCATCTATAGGAGGGGAATGGGGCGATATTGAGCCGTAGTCGGGAGGACTACATGTGGGCAGGATCCTTAAGGAGTCCACCTCTTGGATCAATCCCATGCTACGGGAGCCCGAGATTCAGCAGTAGCAAGATGGACTTAGTGTCAGATGATGTAGTGGATTGTTTGGAGAGACGGATGCAGTAGCTTGAGACTGATTAACGCAGAGCAAGGTTGGAAACAGTGCAGAAGTCAACAGCAGCGCAGAAGATTCAGAGGGCTAGAGACTACTAGCAGTTAGATTTGAACATTCATGGTATTATGCTAAACACAGTTAAGTTCAATAATTTTGGATGCTTTTCAGTTGCTTCTCTCAGCAACTGAGTTGCAATATGAATGTAGTGTTAGCAGTGGCAGTGCTAGAAGCATAGCAGATGCAACATTTGAGAGGGAGTTGTAGTACATATACAGCAGTGACAGTGGAAATGTCATGGGTAGCAGCATAGTTGCAGCAGCAGCAGAGTGTTGGTGGCAGCAACAATGCGGAAAGGAGATGCTTCAAAAACAGAGCAACATGCAACTGGACATTGTTGCTAGAGCACTTTCCTCGCTAAAAGGGAGTGTTATTTTTAGTAGCATCGGATGTGCTCTAGCCATGAAAATTGGTGGAGAGGCTAAGGCACATGAGTTCTAAAGAACCCAGAAACACTTTGGTGAAATTCCACGTTGATTGTATTTTATTAAAATAATTAATATTTTTAATGGGGTTCCTAAGTCTATACTTAGGGAAATTAAAGTATTAATGGGTATTAATCAAAATATGTGTAAGAATGATCTAGAAGGCGGATCAAGTCAAGTTTTAATCTTAATTGTTGATTAGAGACTTAATCTCGGTCGTTGAAGTCTCAACGAGAAAAGTATAAGGAGGCGGCTTGGGGTTCATTTAGAAACACACTCAGAGAGAATGAATTGATCTGGAGTTTGATTTCTGGGACTAGAAAGCTAATAACTTGAACTAGGTGATCATTCTGCAGCAGAAGGGCAAGGATAGTTCAGGAGTATTGATAGAGAGGCGGAGAGAAGCTAGTGGAGGCAACGCAGCAGCTAAGAGGACTGACATTGAACCAATCTGGGCCCACGCAGGTCTAACACAGAGCCAGAAGGACCAGCGCAGAAGTAGTAGTTTCCCTCCACGCAGAAAGCCGAAACTGTCGGGAAACTGTCAAAACAATCAGGAAGATTGGACGCAGTAAGCAAAAGATACAGCACAAGGCTGACGTAGAGCCTGAAAGGCTGAGGCATGGGACTACGCAGGGCCAGCACAAAGATAGCTAAGGTTAGCCAATTTTGTTATCAGATCAATCAGAATCTGCCGAGTGAAGTGAGGTAAAACTCACTCAATTTTTTTCGCCATTGTATTTTCTCTGTCACTGGATTGCCAAGAGGGCATCCAACATTGTATTCAGAATTACTGCTTAGTAATAGAAAACCCTCAGAGTTGCTACACCGGTTTTTCCGCATTGGGTTTTTCCAAGGACTATTTTGTCCAAAACAAATTGTGCCCTATGTATCTTGTTCTTTGCTCAGTTTTTTGTTTCATGTAATCAAATTTAAAGTAGTGTAGGTTGCAGAAGTAATTTACTTTAGTATTCAGAAAATAACTTGATCATGTATATTAAAATCAAGTAGAAGAAGTAAATTCAGTTTTGCTACAGTAATGGTTCCTTGGAATAGGAATTTTCACAAGTAGGAATATAAGGGAAGAAGAACAAGAGGATAGTGGTCCCCATATGAGTGACCCAATGTATGATAAGGAAGAAGGGTTTGAAGAGGAAGGGGATGAAGAGGACACTGAAATGCTATAGGGGAAAGTTGTGTTGATTTGGGGTAGCATCGAATGTGCTCTAGCCATGAAAATTGGTGGAAAGGCTAAAACACATGAGATCTCCAAGACCCAGAAATGGTTTGGGTAGATCCTACCCTGTTAATGAGATATTAAAATAATTAATATTTTTAATGGAGTTACTAAGTCTAAACTTAGGAAAAAGAAAATATTAATGGGTATTAATATAAAACTCGGTTAGAAGGTTCCAAAAGACATGCATCAAGCTAAATCTAATCTTAGTCGTTGATTATGTTGAAATTTCTAAGTCTAACTGTTAGAAACCCTTCATGTACTTTTCTGATTTATTTCTACCTACTTGTTCTGTTAAATTAACAAGTTATTTACCATGTAAATACTGAAAATAAATACAAGTACTTGCTCAACACATTACAGATCATCAACTGAAGGAAACAAGACAAGCACACAAGTGACACCATTGTTTTCGGACTAATGTCCCTGGAAAAACCTAATGCGAGAAAACCGGTGTAGCTATCAGAGGGTTATAATTATTAAAATAGATTCAGAATACAATCTGGGTGCCAAAACTAGCTCACCCAACAGAGAATAATCTCGGCAGTAGTACCTCTCAGTCGGAGACAAATATTCCCATTGAAACCCCGAATAAACAATCCCACAACTCTCAGCTCCAATCTACTACACGAAAACCCCCAGCGTCTGCCTCTAAGGACTACGTCAGCCTCTCTGGCCCAACGTCAGCCCAATAACCCCTACGTCAACCTCTGGAGGCACTGCGTCAGCCACTAGAGCCTTTGCGTCACCCACACTGGCTCATTGAGGCACTACGCAGCTCCTGGTTGCCTCTGCCTGGGCCTTGACTAGCTCTACGTGAACCTCTAACTGGCTTTGTGTCCCTCTCTCCCGGCTTCTGCTCTGATTCTCCCAATACCCTCTCTGCCTCTCTGCTTTTGTATTCATTGCCCCTTAGCTGCAACTCTAATCACTCCTTTGATTTCCTCAGCAAGCCCTGCCCCAAAAAATCGAATTCTTGATCAACTCAGTGCGTTCCCCAAGTGACCCTCAAGCCTCCTCTTATACTTTTCTGGTTGACAAATCAACGGCCGACATTAAGTCCCTAATCAGCGGCTATAAGATTAACTCTGGCTTAATCCATGACTTTTGGACCCTTCTAACACAGTTTTATATTAATTCACATTAATATTGTATTTTCCCCAAGTTTAGACTTAGGGACTCCATTAAAAATATTAATTATTTTATATCTCCCAAACTGTTTAGAATCTGCCCAAACCATTTATGGGTATTGGAGACCTCGTGTGCCTTAGCCTCTCCACCAATTTTCGTGGCTAAAGCACATCTGATGCTACCCCAAATCAACACTCCCTCTTAGCAAGGACTATGCTCTAGTAATACTCCTCTCTGAGTATCACCCTGATCATCCGGCATCGGTCCCTGTGCCAATGTTAGGCATGTTGCCCATCATCTGCACTACTGCATCATGTACTGCTACCCATGGCCTTGCCATTGCCACTATTGCATCTGTATGGCAGCTCCCTCTCATCTTGTTGCATCGCGCTGCCCATAGCACTGCCACTGCTAACTGTTGCACTACAACTCAGTTACTGAGAAGTAAGTAACTAATCTCCCAGCTCTGACATCTTCATCAGGGTAAAGACATCCATGAAGCTAAAACTCCCTCTGTCACTAACAAGTGCTCCCTCTCTGACTTATGTGCTACTGCAACAACTCCATGCATCTCGCACTGTTGCCTCACATTGTCCTGGGACTCCTGCACTGCAACTCCCTCTGTCACTTCAGCCGCATCCGTCTCTACTGGCATCCGCCAGTACTCCTACTCCTCTTTGGGGCTCCCATAGCAAGGTATAATCCAAGAGGTTGGGTACCTCGAGGATCCTACCCGTCATCGCCTGTAGTCCGTCTGACTACAGCTCGATGTCTCCCCACTTCCGCTCAAGTGGCGTGTGAGCATTCATGGCACAGTCATCATCTGTCTCCACTTCCTTCTCTGCCCTTGCTGGCGCAACCATGGTCTCGGAAGCCTCTCCCTTGCTCTTCTTCCTTGGACACTGGGTCGCATCATGACCCAGTTCCCCACAGTGGAAGCATTTGACCTTGGAGAGGTCCTTCTTCTTCGGTTTATCCTGCTTTCCCTCAGATGCTAGGCCAGCATCCACCTCTTCCTCCTTGATTTTGACCGCCTTGCCGCTACTTCCCACCTTAGTCGGCCTTCTAATCTCTTCTTGGCGAAGGGTCGCCCACAGTTCCTCCCAATCTGGAAGGGTCGCCCTGCCCAGTATGCTCTGGACAAACACCTCCCAATCTTTTGAGACTGCATTCAAGGTTGTTCTCACCATCAATTCTTGATCCGGCATGGCCCTTATGGAAGTCAGCTGATCCCAGATCTCCTTCAATTGACCGAGGAAGGTGTCAATCTGTTCTCCCTTCTGCATCCGGTATGACCGAAGCTGATTTTCTAGTAGCATCTTCCTTTACACGAAAGTATGCTGATACAACTTTGTTAGGGTCTCCCACATCTCATTTGTCGTATTCTTCTCTGCAATATGTGGTACTACATGGTCCTTGACCCCGTCAAGGATGATGCTCTTGGCCCTCCACATTGCATCCTCGTACTTATCGTTATCAACCGGGTCAACAAGGACCGCTATTGTCCTCAAGGCAATTGCTTGAGACGGTTCCTGTCTAGAACAAATAAGATTTTGTCCTTCCAGACTACGAAGTTTGAGGCTTCGTCCAGTTTGTCCTAGTCTCTTACCCCGTTCATTGCCATCTCCTTGTTCCTCTACTTTCCTCCTAGAAGTTCTCGGTGTGACTCCTTCTAAGCCTCGATTTCCCTCCTGGAAACCCCTCTGCCAATGTCGAGATGCCCCCACTCCGATCGTTAGTGCAGTTGGACTACTAATCCGGATTTCTTGGCTAGAAATCCACGGCAGCGACTCCCTCCACCTTGGTCTTGCCCTGTTAGGTATTGTTCTGACTACAGTACCCCACCAACGTCACTCTGCAACTTACCCACGGCCTCCTAAGCCCCACAAAACTGAAGGTTAGAGCTTCTAGGCTCTGCGCAATCCCGGCACCAATAAAATCTGCACCTCCTGGCCACGGGTGTCAATCCTTCCTGACTGAGAAAGATGACCGGGCACTGCGTAAGTCAAGTCTGCTACTCTTTGCCACTATGTTGATCCTCTTCTAGGCTCATACTTGATGATGCAGGCATTGCATCACCCCTTTCTTGCTACTTCTCTGCTAGGAACAGCTTTTGTCACTCGGGACAGTTGTTTTTTGCTGTTGTTGCTCTGTTCAGTTGATGTCCTCAGTTCTCCTATGATCTGCAACCTCGCTTTGATACCATGTTGAAATTTCTAAGTCTAATTGTTAGAAACCCTTCATGTACTTTTCTGATTTATTTTTGCCTACTTGTTCTGTTAAATTAACAAGTTATTTACCATGTAAATACTGAAAATAAATACAAGTACATTCTCAACACATTACAAATCATCAACTGAAGGAAACAAGACAAGCACACAAGTGACACCGTTGTTTTCGGACTAATGTCCCCGAAAAAACCCAATGCGGGAAAATTAGTGTAGTTACCTGAGGGTTTTGATTATTAATCAGTTTCAAAATACAATCTGGGTGTCAAAACCGACTCACCCAACAGAGAATAATCTCGGCAGTAGTACATCTCAATCGGAGACAGATATTCTGGCTGAAACCCCAAATAAACAATCCCACAGCTCTTAGCTCCAATCTGCCCCACGAAAACTCCCAGCGTCTGCCTCTAGGGACTGCGTCAGCCTCTCTAGCCCAACATCAACCCAGCGTTCGCCCAATAACCCCTGCGTCAACCTCTGGAGGCACTACGTCAGCCCCTAGAGCCTCTGTGTCACCTGCGCTGGCTCTCTAAGCCACTACGCAACTCCTGGCTGCCTCTGCGTGGGCCCAAACTGGCTCTGCATGAACCTCTAACTAGCTCTGCGTCCCTCTCTCCCGACTTCTGCGCTGATTCTCCCGGTACCCTCTTTGCTTCTGTATTCACTGCCCCTCAGCTACAACTCTGAACACTCCTTCGATGTCCTCAACAAGCCCTGCCCCAGAAAATCGAATTCTTGATCAACTCGGTGTGTTCTCCAAGTGACCCTCAAGCATCCTCTTATACTTTTCTCATTGAAAAATCAACGGCCGAGATTAAGTCCCTAATCAACGGCTAAGGTTAACTATGGCTTAATCCATGACTTTTGGACCCTTCTAACACAGTTTTATATTAATTCACATTAATATTTTATTTTCCCTAAGTTTAGACTTAGGGACTCCATTAAAAAAATTAATTATTTTAATATCTCCCAAACTGTTTAGAATCTGCCCAAACCATTTCTGGGTATTGGAGACCTCATGTGCCTTAGCCTCTCCACCAATTTTCGTGGCTAGAGCACATCCAATGCTACCCCAAATCAACAAATTAGATATGTAATCTCGGTCGTTGAAGGACCAATATGAAAACTATAAGAGGAGGCTTGAGGGTCAATTAGAGAATACACCAGAGTGATCAGTCATTCGATTTGCTAGACCGGGGTTGATAAGAAAAGTTGAATGAGTGATCAGCAACGAGGGGCAGTGAATACTGGACAGAGAGGCAGAGACAGTGCCGAGAGACCAGCGCAGAGGCAGAGAGCGAGAAGCAGCAGCAAGAGCAGGCCAGGCAAAGCCTAGAAGAGGCTAGAGGAACTGCGTCATCCATGCAAAGAACAACTGGAGTGACACAAAGGGTCCCAGAGGTTGCGCAGTGCCTCAGAGGGCTGATGCAGAGAGGTTTTGCGCTGACGTAGAGGCCAAAAGGGTCAGCGCAATGCTTCTGAGAGGCTGGAGAGGGTTTCGTGGGATAGGTTTTCTGAATACCTGTTTCCGAATAGAGAGGTATTGTTGCCAATTGTTTTTTCTCTATCGGGTGAGCCAGTTGGCACCCAGTTGTACTCAAGGAAAAACTGCATAATAATAAACCCTCAAAATAGCTACATCGGTTTTCCCACATTAGGTTTTTCCGGAGACATTTGTCTAAAAATAACGGTGTCACTTGTGTGTTTGTTTTCTTTCAGCTAATGATCTGTAGATGTTGAGACTATATTGTGTTTATTTCGTTATTTATATGTTTTAAATAACTTGTTCGAATTTAACAAATAGAAGAAGTAAACCAGAAGAATACAAATTAAATTTCTAACGGATAGACTTAGAAATTTCAACAAGTTGCATTGACACCCTTGTGGAATTATGTGACCAAATTTGAAAGGGGGAAAAGATGGTGGAAGCTACAATTTTTTGTGTCCTCATGGTTGTCATGGAGGAAAACCGTATGTTCATATACCCGTGTGAGAAGCCATCATTGTGGGGTGTTGGAAAGCGATGACAAAAAGGGTGTCGTGGGGATAGCAATTTGCCCTAAGGTTTCATCTGAACAAAGAAGAAAATACATCCAAATAGAGGAGGTTGCACAATGGAAAAACAAAAAACTCATTCTAAATCAAGTGCAACATCTAGATTTCATAGCTCAACTCCTCACGATACTTTTGCAACCTCTGGAAGTAGAAGAACAAGAGGGGATTTCCTGAATGTTGTCAGGAGGGATGATGTGGATGGAAAGATACTTCGGTTTTTTGCGTTTCTGGTATACCATTCAATGTGCTTCTCTCTCCCTATTGGCATGATATGGTTAAGGCCATCAATGAAGCCCCAAATGGATACAAGAGCCCCAACTATGAGAAAGATAGAACAATGTTATTAGAAAGAGAAAGAGCAAAGGTTCAAAGATCTTTGACATGTTTTACAAATCAGTGGGTGGATTGTGGGGTACCAATTGTATCATATGGGTGGAGAAATGTTAGAAACCAACATTTGATAAATGTTCTTGGTGTTCCTGCTACTGATGCAGTGTTTATTGAATTTCATGACTCCTCCATCAGTGCAACTTCCCAAAATATTGCAGATCTCCTATTGAAATCAATCAAAGATGTTGGTCCTAATAATGTGGTTCAAGTGATCACTGAAAATGCAGCAAATTGTAAGGCAGCAAGAAAAATTATTCATCGTACCCATCCACACATCTTTTGGCATGGGTGTTGGGTGCACACATTGAACCTTTTGATGCATGATATTGTGAAGCATAAAGAATGTGGATGGATTAATGAGATTTACAAGAGAGGGAAGCAACTCATTAAATTTATCACAGGGCATACAAGGGTAAACTACTTTTATGGCAATTACTCCAAGTTGTAGTTGCTTAAACTTGCAAAAACAAGATTTGCAGTTATTACCTCACCTTTAGGCAGCTAGTTAAACTGAGACAAGCTTTAACTAATATAGTGACCTCTGAATCATGGGATGACATTAACACTAATAGAGATGGTGCTAATGTAGCTGAGGACACTATTCTTAGCAGTTACTTTTGGTCACAAATTAAATATATTTTGCAATTCACCAAACCAATTTAGTACATGATCAAGTTTGCAAATTCAGATTGGCCAATAATTGGGGATGTGTATGAGAAAATGGATAGCATATTGGGGCAGATTAAAGACATTGTTGAGCCTAGAGATATCACCTTGTACAATTATATTCGTGCAGAGGTGGAAAAATAATGGGATATGCTAAACATTACATTGCATACCTTATCATATGTTCTAACACCTAAATATCATCTCCATCATGGCTTTCAACACCAGCACCTAGATCCAGAGGTTCTATAAGGTTATATGAAAGCACTGGATAAATTAGATCCTGATGAGGAGAAGTCTGCCACGCTACTAAAAACATTTGAGCAACTATACGCTTAGCACTGGTCCATTTGTGAGCATGCATGCAATTAGAGATTGAGAGAATCTATCCTCTCTTGAGTGGTGGAACATGCATAGAGGTGTTACTCCACTTCTACAAACTTTGGCATTGCAGGTGCTATCACGAGTTGTAAACACTTCTTCCGCATCGAAGTGTTGGAGCTCTTACTCTTTCATCCACAGTGTTAAAAGGAACGGGTTAAATTTAGACTTGGCAGAGAGCTTGGCTTATGTTCACTACAACTTGTGATCGTTGTCCCATTACTGTGATGATGCAAAGACCAATAAAGACCTTAAGGTTTGGGACAAAAATCCAAAGGAGGCTAATTTAGAGGATGGAGTGTTGTGATTAGAGCAATTGTAGGATGCTCTTATCCAGGATGATGATGATTGAGTTAAGATGCCAACCCCATCTAGTCCCTTGGTTCCTAGATTCCATGCTTCAACACCAATAGCATGGGCTTCATCTTCATCAATTCCAGTGCCACAACTTTCAAAGCCACCATCTTCACCATCTTCTTCATTGCCACAATGTGGAGGCTCACGTCCTGTTCGCGGTGGAAGGAGGAAATATTAGTAGATATAGCCACCATCTTCTTCATTGCCACCACGTGGAGGCTCACGTCCTGTTCATGGTGAAAGGTGGAAAGATTAGTAGATACATTCACAGTTTACTACTTTTGTCATAGATTAGACTTGTAGTCTTGTTGTGAATTTGAACTCTTTTGTCTTACTCTTCCTAGTTCAGTGTGTATTTGAGTCTTGTTGGTGGCCAAGTGACCTATTTTCTGAACATTATTATTTGGATTTTGGACATGACTCATGTTGACAGTTGCCCACTTGCTAGATAAGTTACTTGAATGTTTGATGACTTTATCTTCTAAATGTTTTATGTTTTATGATATGCTTAAAAATTCGATGTATGTTTGTAATTGCTAGAATCTAGATGGTTGATGCTCGAATAATCAATCATTGATGTACAATGGAATCATGAATGCCATATCTATCTTGATTTATGTAAAAATATGCATGTTTTCATGTCTTCTACAACTAATTTGGTATTTTGGATTTTTTTAATATAAATGCGAAAAAATTAAAACATTTATAGAGTAGACACTTTGCTTCCTAGATTTTTGGGAAATGATGCTTTCGTGTCCCTGCTTCCAAAACACATCCCCGCTTCATCCCTGCTTCATGCAACATTGGTGGAGGCTCTCAATGCTCACCCTATAAATGCCATTAAGACCGTCTACAGGGCTTGGATCTTGATACCAAAACCAAACCCCAAGATGAAGACCCACCAGCAATCCTGTATAAGATCCAATGCGTCTCCTCACCTTCCAATACAACAATGCATTAGTTCAATTGAGCAAATGAGCTTACAAATCATGGAACCAATTGCGCACTTCACAATGGCATGCCCTTCTGTAATGGCCTTTAGAAAGTACAGGTGTCCTCATGTTCAAGAAGGTTAAGCAAGGACCCTATTAGGTGGTTTCATGTGAAATAGTGATGGAATGGAGTGGGGTAACAGGGAAGGATCCAAACCACATGCCATGGTACAAGGGTAGCTCTAATGAGGGACATACTTGGGTGTATAGATGTAGGATGGAGAAATCGTGGTATATGAATTAGCTCAGCCTTTGTTTTTCCACCCTTTTTCTTATACCTTTTTCCTTTTATTGATTTTTCTTTTATAACTGCTCAGGATTCCAGGGAATGAGAGCATGATGTGAATAATATAGAAATCAACACCTCCTTAAGGTTGAGCAATTCATCGCCCACCAGGGGTCGAGACAATCATGGGTTCCTTAATGATGCAAGGGGCTCATTTAGGGGCCTTAGGAACTAGGGTGATGGCCATGATAATGGGTAGAGCTAATGTTTTCCTTTTGCTCACGAGCTAAATTTTTATGTCCCGACCATCTTTTTCATTTTATTGTACATTTCCTATTGTAAGTGGCCAAATTATGCTTTTAACTTTCTTTTTAGTTGCATCAACCTCTAAGAGGGAGAAGCTAACTCCTTGTGGACCGAATGGAAAAATGTGGAGCCAGATGAAAATATGTGAAAAAGGGGTTATAATGAGCAGAGGGGGAGTGATGTATGTGATGTAGGGAAGCGGGACCACGCAACCAAAATCGAGGTTTCGCATGTAGTGCCACTCCTAAAGCCAATAGCCAATAGAGGAGATCCCACGGGACTAGGATACAAGATTAACCACCAAGTTGGACAAGAGTACAGACCAAGCCCATTCTTTCCGATGAATCCCCCCACTAATCCATGCCTAGAAGTGTCCATGATAAGTAAACAAAAATACCCAACTACATTATGAAAGTCATATTTTCGGGGTTGGAAAGCCCACTTTCAAACATACGATCATGACAGATGTGCGAAGGTGCATAATGGCTGGCTCAGGGGGTGGAGATGATGGCACATTGAGCTATCTAGTGGCTGCAAGGGGTTGTTGGTTGCCGACTGAAGACAATGTAGGAGAAAAATTTCTCTGATGGGTATCACCCACAAGTGGTGGGTAACAATTCCTTTATATTATATAATATATATCGTGGTGGAGATTGGAGGGGATAAGGAAGTAGTTGAAGGGAGGGAAAAATGGCCAAGAGAGGAAGGAACAAGGGTAGGGGACGTTAGGGAGGACTCAAGAGCATGATAAAGAGAGAAGCAGGGGAGAGGAAGTGTTGTTGAGTAAGGTTTGGGAAAGAATAGGTCGTAGATGAGTTTTGAGGAAGGTTGAGGAGGGTGAATGAGAGGCCAGGGAGGCTAGGGAAGATGGAGAGAACCTGTGAAGAGGAAAGGGCATCATGGCTGCACATTGATAGGGGAGGGTCACGTGACAATGCACTAGAATGTAGACTCTAGAGCCAGCTGAAACTGCTTATTGCGGAAAACACACTAGACTATGCTTTGATGGATTATTCTCACCATAAAATTCCAGTTCATCATGGGACAATCATATGCACATATGATATTTCTCGAAACAAGGTCTTCAGCTTAATCTCATACAGAGCTGACATTTCTGTAAATCGTTTCACTTCAACTAGTTGTCTCTGTTCTCAACTAAAGAAGATACCCTCCCTTTGAAGGATGTAGTTGAATAGAGATCTATCTTTCTGATAGTATATAATATCTACCAGCACAGTATTTGTCATGGTGTTCAACTATGTCTAGAGACCTCTTGGCAATAATACTAAATAATTCATTACAATAAGATTCCTGAAGGTTATTAATTTTGTTTATTAGAAAGCTGACTTGTAGAATATAAGGCGGGAATTCTAACAAATCATCCAATATGCTTAGGATAAAATACAGTATACCCTTTAGCAATGTGCTTTTTAGGATCAAGATTAGGAAGGGAAAGATTTTGGACTTTGAAATCTTGGCCAAATAAAGTGCACAAGCAGAATGAGCCGGAAGTTGGTACCATCTTACTTTATGAAAATCCAGATAATGTAACCTCCCTCAACAAGATTCAAACTGCTTCTTTTCATATTATTTTAGAAAGAAAACAAATTCATGCAGGTATGCTTCTTCTAAGCTATAGACTCCAAAAATTATAGTTCTTGGGGATATGTAAAGACTGGTTTATAGTACCTTTTCTCCTTCTCGATCAGGATCAAAAAGAGGCTTTTGTTCTGAAGCTGGCATTGCCTGAACATTATTCCAAATCTGATGCCATGAGTTTCCTGCTTCAGACATACGTTCCGACAGTCTCCCCCTAGGAGGCCAACTATTTTTTATCTCACTGTTTTCCTGCCCTATGCATTCATGACCTTCCATGGTTTTGTCTAAAGAATCATCAATCCAATCACCTGGTGAATGCCATCTGATGAAATCTTCAAATACTGCCTCTGGATTTGCTGCTTTAAAAGCTGCCATATCTGTGAAAAATGCAAAAATAATAAAGCATTAAAAAAACACTCATCTAATGTGCCCGGAAGCAGCATATAATAATAACCAAGAACAAACGACTATTTTAAGTAACAACCTTCCCGTAAGTACACCCCTTGATAATTAATTGCTAAAAATACTAGAAGTTATACTTCACTTAGCATAGAGAAGGAAATGGACAAAAAGGACAATCACTCTAAAGTGGACTCAGAAATTATATAACTATAGATAGCACATGCACCGAGGCCCATGTTGTATCCAGGAACAAATAATTCCATGGAAATTGTTACTGTAATTGTTTATAAATAATATAAATATAAATAATGAGGATAATTGTAATAATGATTAGTAAATTAGTAATTAGCACTGAAGAGGCATGTCTAAATGGGACATGACCTTCCCTGAAGAGGCACTGCCTAGTATATAAGCAGACCCCTCACTCTCATTTGTATCATCACTCATTCATACAATTAATATACAATCTTGTATCTTCAATGGAGATCTACATATCCCAAGTCTTCTGAAGTATTTAACTTGAAGAACAAACTTTGTTCATTCCAGTTTGAAAACCCCATCCATAAAAATGAAAATGGATTGTCTATCTTAAACATTCGTGCTATACCTGATTTCCTTCCCTAGTCAGTGCAGCCAATAATTAATGACTAGAATTTCATATAAACATCATATAACCACGGCTTAAAATATTTATAATATAATATTTAAATTATTTTTGTTGCAATTTTATAACCTACTAGTATTTTATCTTCATCTTAATTCCTGTGCTTTTTTAGAGTATTTCCCTCACTATCATCTTGCTTACTGCCTTAGAACCCTTATTCCACTGTCAATCGTATCTCTATTGTTCATGTTAGAACATTGGAAAAGAGCTGCTCAAATGAGCCATTGTGAATGTTTATCCCATTGCAGGAAGCATGTTGGTGCATTAAAATAGACAACAACCCTTGTCCACCAAGCATTGGACAATACACACGTAATTGTACTTTATTACAAAATTCTTAAACATTTTTATGACAGAGACAAGAATTTTAAATTTAATGTTATATACAAAAAATACTAGGAATAACAGCAAAAATAAGCTAGCTTAAAATGATAATACAGAAAAATAATGAATAGTAAGAACAATTAATATAATAGCAATTAATGCCCACGGGGTGCAGAATAGACTGTGATGGAGTGCACTGTTAAGTCATTCCGTGATGTGAAGGTCACCGGTTCGAAACTCCATGGACAAAAATCCAGTCATGTTAAGGGTCGATGTCGCCCAGGCCGGGTGCAATCCCCGGGTGATTGTGATGGCTTAGATGTCCCTGGGTCGTGGTTTCTCAAGCCACAGGTCAAGCCTGATGTAATCTTTGATGAACTCAGACCACTTGACAAACAAACAAAAAAATATAATAGCAATTAGAAAAAGTCAATCCATTACTTGGGGGAAAAAATAAAAAAATCATACCCGGTTATAAAGGGTGCCAATGTGTCCCTTACACTTTGTTCGGGACTTCACTTTCTGAGGGATCATATTTTAAATTATATTCTTCTCATTTATAGAATAAATTCATGAGTTTCATGCTCTGTTGGTGTTAGAGCTTAGTGGTCATCGGGACCCAAAGAAAAAAAGATGTACACCTTCCAACCAGCCACAGTTGCCACCATACAACCTTTCTATTGTCGTTGTACAATCTCGCCACCATCATCATCATATGATCCAGTTATACACTTTAGCTGTTGCTTCCATACAATTATACTCATATTGAAAATCGCAATGATAATTAAATGTGTAAAGCATTTAAATTCATACTGCAATCATTCGTGATATGATTAAACAGTACATCAGCATTAACAAGTGCATACAATAGATCCATACAATATCAATTACTTATACAATAACAATTATTGAACCATACAACAGGATTTCAAAGCAGTCAAAATTGAGCGCAGGATTTCTCCCCCCAAAATTCAAAAAATGGGCAAACAGCAAACTATATTTCCAAACTAGAGAAACTAGATAATATCACAAGTTGTACACTTCAAAGCATGATGAATCGAAAATTGACTTTCAAGTAAAGCCTAACCAATTAGAAAAAGGATTGATCAAAACCATAGTGAGTTGCAACAAGAACAAACACAGATAACAAAATCTAGGTAGTGAAAATCATAATGAGCTAAACAATTTCATAACAAATCTTTCAGCCAAAGTTGCTTCTCTATGTATTGCCATCTCACAACCAAGTTCTCCAAGCACATCTAATCCACCACCACATCCTTCGAGTGAGAGAATCCCAAAACAAAACATGCCCCCTAGCGGCTTAGCAATCACCAACCAATATTTGCATACTTGATGAGAGCACAACTAAAATTATCAAAGTTTGAAAGAAGTGAAAAACAAGGCATGGCATGCTTTAACAAGGAAGAAGTTTTTGAAATAACAATATCAATAACAACAACATTAAAATCAAGTATATCTCCATGCGACTAGAAGCAGACGAATACAATTGATACATGTGGTGGAAAAGGTTTTCCTTTTCGATTTAGCTTGATTACATTCAAGGACAATTATTTTTAAAATTTTCAAGGTATCTAAAAAGAAGACATTTTTACAGAAATCACCAAACTACAACAAAAAAGAAATGTGGATGAGTTTACACAACTAGTAAACATTGGTTAAGTGAGTACTGAGAATATAAACATAACATCTCATACAATCATAATTGAACTAAAGCCATACAAATTAAAACTACATGATATTACAACCATGGAAACAACAAGAAGTAAGGCAAAAGCTGTAGGAAAAAGGTTTGAAAGGTCATCAATACAAAGATTTGACAAGGTTTATTCATCACGAAAGGATAGCAAATGTAGACACTATAGGGACAAGTGGTTAAGTGGACATAAATGCAACACTCAAAAATTATGTAGATATGAAGCTGAAAAGAATCTAACACCTCTAGTAGCAACTCAAGGACAGGAGGAAGTAAAAAGCAAAGAAAATAGTTGATAAGGATGTGGTAAACAAAGGACTCTAGGTCATAGATGTGCATCCAATCATTTATATCACTGCAAAATTATAGATGGGAAGGAAGTAGAGGTTCCCACTGAAGAGGACATGATAAACTCTAAAGAAAATAAGAAATTATAGGTGGGAAGGAAGTAGAGGTTCCCACTGAAGAGGACATGATAAACTCTAACGAAAATGATATCTTACCAAATGTGTTATTAGCATCAATCACATACATTAGGCAAACTTGTAAGAAGGACAAATTGAAGGTCCTTAACAAGGTTATAGTCCAAGAGGAAGAAGTGCAACCACCTATACTATGATATATTATATCTCATCTGAGGAACAGTGGTGCTATATGTTACAGTCAAGATAGAAAGCCCAGGATATCACTTATGAAAATTACAGGAAGAGTGGAACCAAGGAACCTAAAATTCAACGGAAGCATAAAGAGTAAAAATATCACAATCTTAGTAGACTTTGGAATAAAAGCAATTTTGTGGATATAAATATTGCAAAACAATAAATATTTTTGTATACCCTGTGAAGCATTTCATTATTACAATTGTTGATGGTCAACAAGAAAGAGAATTAGGATTGTACCATCGGGTCTTTGTACAAATACAAAACTTGGAAGTACAAATTGGATATTACACTTTAACACTTAGTGTAATCAACATGGCGTTAGGAGAAGAATATTTCATTCAATTGAGAACCTATGCCACAAACCTCCATAAACAATTTATGGAATTCAAATAGCAATTGAAGAACTATAAGCTATCGGTTAGGAAGCATAGATCATAAGAACAACACAATATATTAAAAGAAAAAGAATTCAAAGAAAACCTAACTACACATTAAGATAATACATCAAATGGCTCCCCGATGGGGCTGCGGAGCCGGCAACGCGTGGTTGTGTCACCACATGACTAAATCCAAATGTTCGAGGTGGGGGTATGGGCCTCCTAGTCCTTTCAGGCATTAATATCCGTGGGGAGTGGTACAGTGGAGCAGGTGGTTAAACATGCGATGAGCATTCTTGAGAATGTTGTCAAGGGTAGAGAGGTGAAATACGATGGAGCGATGGCGATCCTGGGTATTTGCATCTGTGTTGGCATTCGCGTCTGCAGGAAGGTGACCGGCTAGTGGTTGGAAAGGCATGGCGAGCTGGTAAACCTGGTTTTTGTGGGCAGAGAGCTCTGGTG
>APFE031718295.1:7754-41092 GCA_000404065.3 Pinus taeda | reverse complement strand
GACTTGTGAATTTGAATTTTGAACCTTTTTGGCTTGGCGGTGACCAAGTGACATATTTTGTAAACATTATTATTTGAAATTTGGACATGACAAATGTTGACAGTTGCTCACTTGCTAGATAAATCATAATATGCTCTATGTTTTATGTTTTATAATATGCTTAAATGTTTTATGTTTTATAATATGCTTAAAAATTTGATGTATGTTTGTAATAGCTAGAATATAGATGATTGTTGTACATACTAGTAACTACAATGGAATAATGGATGCCATATCTATCTTGATTTAAATATGCATGTTTTCATGTCTTCTACAATTAATTTGGTATTTGGGATGTTTGTTTTGAGTATAAATGCAAAAAAATATAAATATATATATATGTAGCAAACGCTTCCGCGGACGCTTCGCTTCCTAGATTTTTGGAAAATGACACTTTGGCGTCCCCGCTTCCAAAAAACGCTTTCGCTTCGCGCTCGCTTCGTGCAACATTGGTTCCAACTAACCCCATTGGGGCCCATAAGCTATTGGTGCTTCATCTCCTAGGGTTAAGTTTTTGGATTTTTATGGTTTCTCGTTGTTCTTCATGATAAAAAGGCCAGATAGCTTCACTATAACACAATTAAGAAGGTATGTAGCCATCACATCTCTCCTCAAAGATAAGATACCATCCTCTCCTCAAAGATAAGATACCATCGCCCAAGCTAGTTTGTCTTCATTCTACATGTAAACAATTTTCAACAGTTGCTATTTTATTAATTGAAGTTCAGTTTCATCGTATCTCTGTGTTTCTGTTTAAATATGTATTTCATTTCGTTCCTTCGTAAATCTGGATCAGTAAATCATATGTTCGATACATGCGGCTCACGAAAGGGGGAGATTGTTGGACATCGGATAAACCAACACTCTCAGTGTGTTTCACGACATGAACTAACCACCTCTCGTGGATCCTTATCTCTAGCAATGTGATTGTTGACTAACACCTACGAGTTTGTCTAATAACAATTATGATTTCCTTCACTTTTAGACATAAATAATAAGTGAGCTTCTAATATTACCAAATCTAGCATATTACCTCAACATTGAATTTATTGAAAGAGATAGTCAAAAAGCTTAGAGAAGCGTGAGAAATTTTTGATGAGAAGTATAACACAACCCTAATTTGACTCCCATGTAAATGCTAAGTGAGGTTATGAGATCCCACTTCAAATTTAAATCATATACCCTATAAAATCTTACATGTAAATGCTAAATGAGCTTTAATATTACCATGTCTAGCATAAGACCTCAACAATGAGGGAGATAGTTAAAAGGTTAGATAGGCTTGAGATATTTTTTTATGAGAAGTCAACACAACCCCGACACCCCGACTCCCATGTAGGTTAGACATCATTACCATGCCTAGCATAATACCTCAACAATGAGGGAGATAGTCAAAAGGTTAGATAGGCTTGAGATATTTTTGACGAACATAACCCTTATTTGACTCCCATGTAAATGTTGAGCTTCTAATTGCTGTGTAGATCAGACACCATTACCATGCCTAGCATAATACCTCAACAATGAAGGAGATAGTCAAAAGGTTAAATAGGCTTGAGATGTTTTTGATGAGAAGTCAACAACCCTTATTTGACTCCCTCCTTATACCAATATAGTGTTCATATCTAAAACAATTATAATTTCTTGTCATTGGATTATTGTTTGTTGGAATTCAACTTGTTTGGTATAAAGTTTACTAATCAAGCCTCTCCACCTACAATTCCATAAATTTGTCTTTTTATTATTACATTATCCTGTGATACTTTTGACATTATAACTTTGGTTTTATGATCTATATCTTTCATAGAAACATATAATTTGGGAAATTTTCTTAGGTGAATCAACATACTGACTTACAATGAACCTTGCCCATTAGTGATATGGTCCATCTCAGTAAAACCTGTAACTTTTATACAACTTTCAGATCAAAATTTACTTAAATATAGTCAAATTCAGTTAAATTCAGTTAAATAAAATCAAATCCATCAATGGTTTTATTTCAATTCGTTTTATCTTAAAATCAATCAATCTCAATCAAATTTGATCAAATTCACCAATGATTTTATTCTATTTTGTTTTGTCTAATTTATATCGTATAATTACAAACTTGAACATATTTCTATAAACGTGCCAACTATATTGATATTGATTGGGATATCCTCCTCATTACTAGACTGAATTTTGTTTCCATTGCACTTCGATTCCTTCTTGCAGGAGGTTAAATCGACTGGATTTGAGCTAATATAATTACAAACTTACCATAATGAGTTTATAAATTATCCACCTTTAAGGTTCTCAGGTAATAAATTATCAAGAGTACGTGTAGAATAAGAAGAGTATGTGTAGAATAAAGTGTTAAAAAAATTATATTAATGTTTTAATTATAGGAATGCGTAATTCTTTAAATTGATTCGCCACCGGGTTGAGAACAAAATAAGTGATAATTAATATAAATTAAATTATTATATTAAATTAAGTTAGACATATTAATAATTTGTGACAAGATATTACATTCTTATCTCAGATTTGAATTTGAGTGGAAAGTAAAACTTACTTTCCAACCATCTAATCAAACTACATTCACAAATAAATTTAAAAAAATTAAAATCAATATATATATATATAAACAAAGTTTCAAATAAAATAATCTAAGTTACCAGGATTCAGATATGGTTTCGGATACGGATTTGGATCTGAATCCGGATCCGCTTGATTTTTGAAAAGCTAGGATTCGGATACGGCAAGGAAACAACAAGTACGATTAATATAAATATATTTTTATAATAAAAATTTTAATATTAATGTCCAAATTTATTGTGATCACTACCCATCAACAACAATAGAGTTTATATTGAAAAATGAACTTGAAATAGAAATCCAAGTAGCTAGAATTGGGGAGAGCGAGGATCGACTGAAGCGATTAGGGTTTCGCTGTACGTTGTGACGGCGCAGACTGTGCAGCGCAGGCTCTGCCCTCAAACCAGATCATATCCCTGGGCGGAAAGTGCAACAGCACGACATTAGACCGCCACAATGGAGAAGTCGCAGGGGGGGCGTCAGGGCCCTCCCCAATGCAGCACGAATCGGAACAAGCTTTTCGGTTTGGATCGATAGACAAGGAGATTTTGAACAGAGGAAATAAGCCACGGCAAGAAAACAAGAAACCAGGAGAACGACAAAGCTATGCTAGCGGTAATCAGGATAAAGGGAAAAACCCGGAGGAAACGCCAAAGGTAACCTCGACTACCTGTAAACCTGTAGCCTCAGAAAGGCCAAGAATAGAACTACCGGGGCACCAGATTGATGCTCGAATCGAGTTCATGAGAGATCACGCCATAATAGGGAAGTTCATAGGGTTTTGGCCAACGGAACGAGCCCTTTATGGGTGGATAGCGGCCAAATGGAAGCCGAAAGGAGACGTCAGCCTGCAACTAGGGCCGAAGGGCTTCTTCACAGTGATTTTTTACTGCATTGAGGACAAACTCAGGGTGCTGGGAACAAGGCCTCATTTCTTCAACGAAGCAGGTCTGTACATGAGAGATTGGATACCAAGATTCAACCCGGACAAGGAAGACCTCACCTGGGCCCCCGTTTGGATCCGAATGTATGGACTTCCAGACGAATACTGGGACGAGGACACTCTCAGGAAGATTGGAAATGGATTAGGGGAATACATCAGGACAGCAGAAGAGACCAAAATGCGTAGATTTATCTCATATGCACGCATATGCGTCTTCATGAGGTTGAATGAAGCATTACCAGAATCAGTGACTCTCTCCCACTGGGATGAAGAATGGATCCAACCCTTGGACTATGAGCATGTGCCCTTCCGTTGCAGAAGATGCCACGCTCTTGGACACCTATTTCGTGATTGTCCCCTGAATGCCAAAGCTGCACCTCAGGACCCCATGGACTCATCCGCCCAAGACGGCTTCACTAAAGCTCCTAGCCGAAAGCGCGCGCATAAGAAACCATCTAATGGGCAAAAGCCTCAGCAAAACGGCACCAGCGGCCAAGCCTCTAAGAACAGCTTCGAAGTACTGGCTCAGTCCTCCGATGATCCCCCCCTGATCTCTGATTCCCACCCCTCACAGCCATCTTCCTCTGCTCCCCCACCTCCCCCAATCTCCTCCCCCAAGCGCCATTCCCCGGCAATCACCCATGACTTCCCACCCGGAGATAAAAAGGAACAGGCAGAGACAGACAAGGAAATGGATATGGATGGAAAGTAAGATCCTCCCTCTAGCTCAGCGCTAAATGAGGAAGAGGGCAATCAAGTGAAACCTATGGAAGAAGAACCTGAGAGCGTGAATCTGCATGGCCTGGATATTCTAGAACTAGAACTAGCATGCAAAACCAAGGCTTATGACCGCATATCCGAATCCCAACTTGACAGGCTGGAGGAAGTTATTTCAAGAGCTTATCAGCAACAACAGTTAGGGATTCAGCCAGGAAGCCAGTGGGATGGAAGCCAACCCCCAAAGGAAACCAAAAAGCGAGGAAGGAAAACGGATCTACAGAGAACCATCGAGATTGGAAAGCTCCTGTTGGACTCAGGCAGGTATGTGAAATTGACAAAGTACTATAAACCCACTGCAAATAGTGAACCATGAAGCTGGTCTCATGGAATTTAAGAGGGCTAAACAGCCCAGGGAAACTTAGAATGCTGAAGAACATGATTAAAAAGGAGAAGCCACAAATATGTTTCCTCCAGGAAACCAAATGCAACAGCACTACTTTAGGTAGCATACTCACGAAGGCCTGGCCAGGCTGCCGCTCAGTTGCATTCGATGCATCTGGAGCGTCTGGAGGGTTAGCTATTGCATGGAATAGTCAAGCAATAGACCTCTCAGACTTCCATGCCTCCCACCACCTGATACAGGCAGCCTTCCATATTTTAGGCACGAATGTTCATGGCAATCTGTCAAATGTATACTTCCCACAGGACACAGGAAGCAAAATAGCACTTCTCAACACCATCGAGGCACTGAACAAGGACAGAAGACACCCACTCTGGATAATCGGAGGGGACTTTAACATGATCACCAAGCTTGAAGAGAAGAAGGGGGGAAGAAACAGGCTGGAGCAAGAAACAACCCATTTCAAGAATTTCATCCAAAGCGCCTCCCTCATAGACATGCCCTTCTGCAATGGGACGTTTACATGGAACAACCGCAGGGCAGGAAAACACCAAATCGCATCTAAACTAGATCGCATCCTTATCTCAGATAATGCGATCCACCTGGGAGGAGACTTTACAGCCGCTATACTTCAGCATACTGGCTCGGACCACTGGCCGATTGCTCTTCAATGGCAGCGACCTGGTGATCAAACGCGAAGACCCTTCCGCTTTGAAGGATTCTGGCTCACGCACCCTGAGTTCAAAGACTTCGTAAAAGCCACATGGACCTCCTTCATTCCTCCAGAAGGGTCCAAGATGTACCAATTCCAACAGAAGCTCAGGTACCTCAAAGACCACCTAAAGCGTTGGAACAGAGAAACCTTTGGGGGTATCTTTAAAGCTCAGCAAAATCTCAATCGAGAATTATCGGATCTCCATCAGAAGGTCACCACAGAGGGGCACATTGAAGGGACCCTGGAACAGGAACGGCGCATTCACAGTCAGCTTCAGGAAAGGCAGAAGCAGGAGGAAGTGTATTGGAAACAAAAGTCCAGAATAAGATGGTTGAAGGAAGGAGAGCGCAACACCAAATTCTTCCACAGAACCACCATTCAAAGGAGAATGCACAATAACATCCAGTTTATCCAGAAGCAAGGGGGAGAGAAAATAGAAAAGCATGAGGAAATAGAGGAGGTATTACGCAATCACTTCAACCAGATCCTTCAAGAGCCGGTGGGAGACAGAAGGCTGGCAATTGAAACAATTACTAACAACGTGCCCAGAATCATCAAGGAAGAGCACAATGAGCTTCTTCTCCGCCCAATTCTGCCTCAGGAGATGGATGAAGCGATGTTCCAGCTCAAAGAAGGAAAAGCTCCTGGGCCAGACGGATTTACCTCCACATTCTTTCATACCTTTTGGGAGCTGATTAAACAAGAAGTGTGGGAAATGGTGGAAGAATCCAGAGCCCTCCACTGGATGCTGCCCTCCCTCAACACAAATTTTATAGCCCTAATCCCTAAGGAGGAGGATGCTATAACGCCTGACAAATACAGGCCGATTGCACTCTGCAATGTGATTTACAAGGTCGTCTCTAAAGTAGTGGCTAATCGGCTGAAGCCTTTGCTACCGCTGCTTATATCTCAGGAACAGTCAGGCTATGTGGAGGGCAGACAGATCATGGACGGCATTCTCCTCACGCATGAAATCATACACTCTCTCAAACATTCAAAGCAGGCAGGTATGCTTCTTAAACTCGATCTTTCAAAAGCTTTCGATAAACTTAGCTGGATCTTCATACAGCAAATGTTAAAAGCTCTTGGTTTCAGTACCATGTGGATCCGATGGGTCATGAGCCTAATAAACTCCACCCAGTTCTCCATCTTGGTGAATGGCATCCCTTCAAAGCCCTTCAAACCTACAAGAGGAATCCGGCAGGGGGATCCCCTGTCTCCCTTCCTATTCGTTCTCATGGCAGAAGGGCTAGGTCCACACATCAAACAAGCTCTTCATTCTCAACGGCTCAAGGGTCTTTCAGTTCATAACTCCCCTGCCTCTTCCCATCAGCAATTTGTTGATGATACCATGCTTTTTGGGTACCCTTCAGCCCAGGAAGCCTCTTGCCTCAAATCCTTGCTCAATGACTTTGCTAATGCCTCAGGCACGGATGTAAATTATGCCAAATCGCAGATTTTCTTTTTTCATACGCCTCCACCCGTCAAATCTGCAGTCACTCGCATCCTCGGAATCCCTGCTGCTTCCCTTCCCTCAAAATACCTTGGCGCCCCTCTCACAGCCTCAGCTATCAAGCATTCCGCCTGGCGCACACTCATAGAGAAAATGGAATCTCGTCTCAATCTTTGGACTCTCAGATCTCTCAACCTAGCCAGCAGAGTTGTGCTCATTAAATCAGTCCTTCAGGCTATGCCGCTTTACCTATTCTCAATCCTTGCAGCACCCAAATGGGTCCTAAAGAGAATCAGGCAGCTTCAACGCAGCTTTCTTTGGGGAGGGTCGGCAACTAATTGGAAATGGTCACTGGTCAAATGGCCAACTGTTTGCCAACCAAAGGAGCATGGAGGAATCGGGCTGAGGGACCCTGAGCATAGCAATGCCATCATGAGTGCCAAAATTTGGTGGCAATGGATCACTAATCTGGAGAAGCCTTGGGCAAGAATCTGGACAGTGAAATATGCCAACAAAAGACCCCAGGAGGAGCTCATTCGGTTCATCCCCATGGAAAAAGGCTCGCTCATATGGAACGCGGCCAAACAACACTACCACTTAATACAACAACACAGCTTTTGGGAGGTCCGGAATGGTCAAACAGCAAGATTTTGGACACATGCATGGAATCAGATGCCAAAGCTCACCCATGCCCTACCATTACCACTGGATCATATCAGGCAAGAACAACAGCAAGAAAAGATCCAGTACTATTGGGAGCAAGGAGGGGAACATGGATTCAGGAATTGGAAACAAGGAAATCAATGGGCTATCACCGCAAACTTGCAGGACACAGGGGTTTTGGAGAAGGAGTTGGACAGAAGAAGAATCCGCTATGACGAAGGAACCGACATCTTGAGATGGGGATACCGACCAAAAGGTGAATTCTCCACTTCAGAAGCCTACAAAATTATTTGCCACAATAATATCACCTCTGATCCTATATGGAGCAAAATATGGGGTCTTGGCTCATGGCCCAAGATCTCCTATTTCCTATGGCTTGTTGGTCACAAAAAAATCCTCACCTGGGATAAATTAAGAAGAAGGAATTTCCATGGACCATCGCTATGCCCCAATTGTCGCCAACATGAAGAAACGCTTCAACACCTTCTGGACTCCTGTCCTCTAGCGAATCAACTATGGGAAAAAGCGGGATTCAGATGTCAAAGAAGATGTAGAACAAAAAACGACATTACTGACTCCCTAAGGCACTGGCCACCGAACCCTTATAAAAGCCAGCTACTCAATTGTTTGTGGAACCTTCTCCCTGGCTTCAATTCCTGGAGTATTTGGAAAGAAAGGAATAAGCGGATATTCAAAAATCAGAGCTCAAGGATCGAGGAGGTATGGAACAATCTACGTGGAAACCTGAATGAGACGCTGCTTCTCCACTCATGGACAGCGGAGGATCTTCCTTCTCTTGACACTGAAATAAGTATTATGAGCAACTGGCAATTGAACATTCCTCAATCCCAGCACAGGAATAGCACCTCCACAAGCAGCGATTCTATCAAAGATACCTGGAGCCCCCCTCCTAAGTACTCTTACAAGCTCAACTTTGACGAAGCCTCCAAAGGTAACCCCGGAAAAGCAGGCTTTGGAGGCATCCTAAGGAATCATGAAGGTAAGCCCGTGCAGATCCTCTTGGGGTCCTTGGGGTGGGACACCAATAACTCAGTGGAAATTGAAGGATTGTGGGAAGGACTCCTCTTAGCCGAAAACCTCAACTTGCAACCCTTAATTGTGGAAGGGGATTCCCAGATTCTTATAAACATGGCAAAGAGGTTGCAGAATGGCTCCCAAGCGAAAAAGATCTCGAATAGTTGGAGACTAGCGGCCCGTTTAGAAGCCATTCAACATGCCCTTCACAGCAACAGGGCAATCTCTTTCACTCATATAAAAAGAGAAGGTAACAAGGTGGCCGACCTTCTCACCAACTTAGGAGCTGATTATGATCACACTCTCCTAACAGGCGCCCCAGGCATGATCACAGACAATGTACAAGCTCAGGAACTGGACAAGCTGATCCAAAATGACAATGCCCACCCGGATGCGGGTGCCACGCAGCGTACGGATGGCTCGCCAACTAGTTAGTATGGGCGGCCTCAAGTTTAGACGAGGCATTAACTGCTCTCCGCCGCCCTGGATGGCAAGCATGAGAGCTGAAGGGAGAAGGGACGGCAATTCATTGCCGATTCTGAGCGCCATTAACTGTTTCAGAAGGGAGTTATGGCATTCCAAAAACGAGGCAGACCAGAGCAGCATAAATATGCCAAGAATTGGGAATGTTTTGCATCGGTTCAAGCTCGATTTGTGGATTTGGGTTTCAGTAAGTCAGGCCTCCAAGCGCTGGCTCAAGAGCTCTCCTTGGCAATTGGAGGTGGATACAGGGCAGCAAGGGAGGGAAAAAGCGGATTTACACCCTTCATATCCCTCTCCACTGCTCTGTCACGCTCATCGGTCTTCAAGGAAGGAATGGCGCCAAGACAAAGGCTCATTAGCCGTCGTGGCACGGGAAGAGAAGGTTCTTCGCGTCCTCTGGTTGCTAATCCGCCTCCAAGCTGTTGTCGCTGTCTGTGCCACCAATCGGCAGACGCACACCCCATTCGGCCGTCCCAATTCATGGACACCAGGACTCCGGACTCAAGCTCTGCCCCGTTACCTGCGTTTGGAACAGCGGTATTCACTGTTAGCTGTGCCCAATGCCATTCCAACATCAATGCTCATGTTTCGGTCCTATTCCTGGAGGAACCGAAAGAGGAGGCGGGAGGGCTACCTAGCGCCCAAATCCATCATGCTGAATGTTCCAGAGTTGCTAAGGAAAAGGCCGAGGCACAACCTGAACCGGATGCTGTGCAACCTTCGTCTCAGCCAACGCCAGCCTCAGGCAAAGCGAAGATTGATTGGGGACCTCCCCCGGAAGGCGAGTACTGGATTTATGAAGAAGATTCGGAGGAAGAGGATTCGGTTGAATAGGAGCCGGCTCAACCATGCTTCTGCCCTCAGACAACTCTCAGGTTTTTTTTGTGAATTGTTACTCTTATTACAAGTGCACAATGAATGCTGCAAATGTCTCTGTTTGGCTTCATAATTTTGTTATTCTATGCTTGACTACGCCCTCGCGAACGATACTGTTGAAGAACTTCCTTTTCTCTCCTTGGCCCCTGCGCGGGATTGATAATTTTGCTTTTTTGTATCCCAAAAGTTTACAGCCCCTGCGTGGGTTACCAGTCTCAGTCATGGCGCCCTTGCATGGGTATTTGATCTAAATGGTGTTGCCCCTGCGTGGGCGCTCAGTAGCTATGAGAAGACCCCTGAAAGAGAAGTTTTTTGTGAGCACTATCAATCCAGAGGACCATCCTTGGCCCCTGGTGACATGTATACCTGGATGTAACTGTTTTCTCTTGTCAATGTAAATAATAGAAGTAGCATAGTTTTAACGATAAAAAAAAAAAAAAACAATAGAGTTTTTAAAGTCACGGCCAAGCCAGACACCAAATTGGTGTATGAGACCCTCTTGTTTGTGGAACAAGGGACCCACCTCCGTGTAGCGATTTGTCTGCTAAGTCTACAAAGGCATTCATACTCTACCCCCTCTAATTTTGAACCTGTGACCTCATAGGAGGAAACACATATCCACTCAACCTGAATTGTGTAGATAAATTTTATGAAAAAACATACAATACTTCATAATTAAAATAGCATTAATTATTTTATAAAAATTAAATTATAAACTATAATATATTACAAAACTATTTAAATGATAAATAATAATAATAATTTACTACAAATATCCCGGATGCGAGTGATTAATACCGTTGGTACAGCGCAGCTCATCCGAGCTGGCAAGTGGCGTGGCCACATGGCCACCCATGCTGCAACCAAGACGCCCACTGCCACAATTAATGGCGTTTTAATGTTGTCTGAAAGCGGAAAAAATTTAATGTTGGGTGGAGGCCGAGGATACCTCACTCTGATCCATAAGATGGAGAATTCGGATCGCCTTCCCCCCATTCTGCCTCCTCTGGCCTGTAACTACCTCCCCATTGCTGCAGAGCCGAGCTCTCGAACGACTATGGGGAGAAGGTGTCAGATCCTCTGTTGCATTGAAATGGTCAAAGGTGCCCACTTCTCGCACAACCTGTTTTGTTGTTTCAGAGCTGCTGCTTCAGCCCTGAATTATGCTTCTGGTAATCGAATTCCCCACTCTCCTGCCTCCATGAGCCATTCCATCCCTCCTCTTGCTCCTCCAAGCACCCGTCAAACCAATACATACCAGGCAAATATGCCTCGTTTGCGGCACAGGGTGAAACGTAGAAGGGGTAGCAGCAGAGGCAGAGCCACTCGCCCTCCCTCGCTATCCCTCTCTGACTCTACTCCTGCGGATTCCTCCTCACCCTCGTCTGCTGCTCATCGCACGGGTCGGTTTCCCAACACCCGCAGTGGCCGGGGGCATGCCCAACTGGCCGGATATAGGCGTGATGAGGAAGCCCAACAACCTTCTGATGACTCTGTCTCGATGATGAATCCCTTCCATTCTACCCAGTTCCAGTTTCGATGCACTTTGGAGCACCCGTGTATTATTGCTACCATTTATGTTGCCTTCAGAGAGGAGACACTGAGCACTGTCGTCCCGGCACGCATCATTCAGGACAGGACAAGCACCAGCAAGCGAAAAACTCATGCTAGCAGCTCAGGGACTCACAGAACTCGTGGTGAAGCTCTGAACCGCACGAACACAGCTCAGGTACACAACACTCCAGGGGGCAATGCGAAGATGGAAGCCATGACGAGCACTCCAGGCGGCAATGCGAAGATGGAAGCCACGACGAGTGGACAACAGCAAGACGAAGAAGATATGGATGCCTACAAGTGTCTCATTGTGGAGGAACCTCTGCCACTTGCTGACACCTAGCAAGCCAAGGTCTTTTTTGCAGGTTTTTTAGTCACCCGGTCACCATCTTAGGGGTACTTTTTGAAGTTTTTTGTTGTAATTGCTATCAATTGGGCTCAATTTTGTTTGTTTTGTTCGAAAAACTCTTCTACAAGGTTATTACAGGCTGGTTCCCCTACGTGGGCAGCTTATACAGTGAATTTTGGACTGGTTTCCCCTTGAGGGCAGTTTTTTTTCAGTTATTGTCTGTTAAAACATGGTAAAATCTGAGACAGGGTCTGCAGAGGCCGATGCCTCCATGTATTATTATTTTTTGTTCCATTAATAGATTTAATCTTATTTAGAGAAAAAAATTAATTTACTACAGATATTACTTTATATGAATTAAATAGTAAGCTTATAATATATAAAATTTTAATATAAAATATAATCTACAAATTTTAAAACTTGTAACTTAACAATTTGTTATATTTTAAATAATTTTAATTTATAAATTAATATATGGAAATAAAAACAATTTTTATATTTTGAATAATTAATTTATAATATATATACACAAGAAAATTACTTTATAAAATTATAACATTTCTAAACTAATATAAATAAAGTATAACATATTTAAAAAGTTTTAATTAAATTAATGTGAATAAAATATAGCATAGCTATAAAAGTATAATTAAATTAATATAAATAAAATATAGCATATTTATAATTAAATTATAATATTATAACATATCTAAAATATAAACACCATGTAACTATACGTGTTCTTTTATAGCATTTCTAAACTAATGTCAATAACATATAACAAATTTATAAAGTTATAATTAAATTAATGTAAATAAAATATAACATATTTATAATTAAATTAATATCATAACATATCCTAAATATAATATGAGTTCAAATGTGCCAAATTGCATATGCCCCGCTGATAAATAAAAAACCCAGTAGCTACGTCATACTACCAAGTCTGTAGATACCAAAACCAATGATATTAATACCAATCGCATCATTCTGGCCGTCTTATTCACTGCACGTGCACATATTGTCTGAGCTTCCAACGAGCAGCTATCAGGTTAGAGTGCAATGCATTACCAAGATATTTTTACTACGTTAAAAAACTGTTTTCCAGCGTATCCAAGTGAATCTGGATCCGAATCCGTTGTTTCTGATCCAGGGATCCGTGAATCTATTTCCCAGGGTGGGTGGACGGATCCAGTAACATAGAAAATAATTGATATTACTTATGACCAAAATAAATTCATGCACTGGAAAACGCTGCAAAATAACCAGCCCAGTTCTATCAAGCACCAAGAGGGATCAAATCTCTCAAGGTGCAAACATTTCCTCAAGTTTTACGCTTAAAAAGAGGTTTGTTGTTCAAGAGATTTGATCCTCTTGGGGCTTGATAGATCCAGATTTAAGATAGATCTAGGTTGGTTTAAATTATCTAAAATATTGTAACTTTATTTTACATTTAAATTATTTTTCATTTGTTTTCCTCTTTTCTTATAATAGATAACAACTTGAAAATTTGAATAGTTTGAGATCAATTAAATTATATTACCATATTATGCACTCATATTTCTAATAATTATCTAAATATAAGGCATAATGAAATCATGAAAAAAAAAATTATATATCTTAAATACTTCTTTTTTTTGCTTTAATAAAATTTATTTCACAAAACACATTTTAACTATGATATCTATTTATGTAATTTATTATAACGATATTTTCCATTTAAAATATTATTATCATTAAACATTTGTTTTTACTTTAGAGAAAAACATATATATATATATGTTAAATCTCAAACTTTTGTGATCCATATTGTAAATGAGAATATCTTTCGGATTAGTCACGTCATTAGGAAGAAAAAGCGCACGCGGGTATATATATATTACTTGATTTATATATTAGAAAATATTTATTGTTTATTACTTTGATCAAATTTACCTCACACAAACAGATTTTAACTATGATGTCAATTTACATAATTTTTACAAACAACTTTTTAGTTTTGTAAGTATTCCAATTTCATGAAACATTTAACATGTAATAAATAAATAAAAATAATGTAATGGTACGTGAAAACATCTCTTTCATATATTAGAATATAGAGATTTTAAAAAACAAGGAGAAAAAATAATTAGAAGCATAATGGATAAACTATACACCAAGAAAAGTGAAGATGGTTAAAAAAGCGATGCCAATTGAACAGGTCACCACCAAACTTCTCCAAGCCCCTCCTTGTATAAAACTTGAAGGTAAAAGAAAAGAAATTAAAAAATTCACACAATCATAGGAAAGAAGTTGCCAATTCTAAAAATGGTAAAAATGTTAAAAATGACAAGGAAATCTCAGATTTTATGGAAACAAATCATTTGGGTCAAGTCAAAATTGCTTCAACGGACAAAATAGGAAAGTGGATTTGAGTAAATGCAAAGCAATATGAGGGCATTTTAAGGCGTAGGCTTGCTCACTTTAAATGAGAACAAATGAGAAAAAAAACGATCTAGAGAAAAAACAAATAAAAGAAACAAAAATAAAGAAGAATCAATCATTTACAGCCCCACATCTACACCTTTTACTTGGTCATCAGATCTATATGTCCAAGAACTGATGAAGGCCAGGACAAGGCTGGAGATTTTGGAAGCCAAAGAACAGGAAGGGGACCGCAAAATTCCAAAGATCACAGTTGCAAACCGATGTCTAATGGAAGGTAATCGAATTTTAAAAGAACGGGTAACAATGTTACAAGAGGATCTAGAGACAAGAAAACAAAATGGCAAAGCATGAAAGAATTAATAACAGCAAACAAGGATGTGATCATTTCTAAACAAACTCAAGTAGATACACAAGTATCTCAGCAAACAGAGATTTCCAAAGAGAAGGCAAAAAGGAACATTGTAAAAGATAGTCCAAAAGAAATCAAAGCTAGAGCTGAAGACGTTAATGGTTACATAAGGACAGAGGAAGAAGAAGATACAAGTGCTCCTTGTAGAGCACAAGAAATAAAACAGAAAGAAAGACAGGACAGGAAAACAAACTTTATTATCAAGGGAATAAGAGATTATGGGAAGAATGAAAGTACTCTCAATTTGACAAGAGACTTTTTGAAAGAGAAACTACATTGGAAACGGCAAATTGGCCAAGTAAGGAGGGTTGAGAGGATATGTTAAGAGAGGCCTCAACCCATAAAAGTCGTCATGGCAAGCGTATAAGACAAACACCAACTTTTGGGCAAAAAAAACTCTTGAAAGGCTCACACTTTTTCCTTGATAAAGATTTAACCAAAAAAGAACAAGAGGAGAGAAGGGACGAAGTGGAGAAAATTAGAACAGCAAGAAATGAAGGGAAAAGGGCATGGTTGTACAATGGTAAAGCCCTTATTGCAGTGTTTGGACCTCTGAGCAAAACAAGGCAGCAAGCTAGCAGTAAAGAAAAAACAGAGAATTCAATGATAGGGACAAAAACAACAAGAGCAACATGGACAAAAAGGGGTGAAGACTCAAATTTGAGTCTTATGTGCCAAATTGTGTAGCAGTCAAATCCTACCTAGGTCTACCTAAGTTTAGTTTGTTGGAATTGTAGAGGTTACCCTTGGAGGAGGGGACCTGGGTTAGGGCATATTGCGGAAGGTAGAGACTTAATTTGTCTCACAGAAACTCATGAGCATGATGGTTGCAAAACTCCTGTGTTTGACAATTATTTGAAGTTGACAGTTTGGAACAAGGTAGCAAAAAATGGCAAAGGGTATGGGGGAATACTAGTTTTAGTGAGAGGAAAAAAAGGTCGTCACATTCAGTTAATTAAAGAAGATGCAAATAAACAATATTTATGGTTGAAAATATTAGATAATGAGAATCACACAAGAATTGCAGCATGCTATTTTGCCCCTCAAGTCTCAAAAACTTACAAAAATAAGGGGCTTGACAACAAGGATCCATATGCAGCTTTAAAACTAGATATTGTTGTGTAGTCTCAGCAGGGAGAAGTTCTTTTAGTGGGAGATTTCAATGCTAGAACAACAAATAATCAAGCTAGCATTCTTTGTTGCAAAGAGGATAACAATCCTATTTGGCTCACTGAAGGGGAGAATCCCCAATGTGTGAGGAGTTGCTTACATTGTGTGGGGCTTTCAACTTAATTATTTGCAATGATCTAGAGAGATGGAAAGGTTTGGGAATTTCACATGCAATACATACAATGGGGCAAGTGTTTTTGAATATGTGATGTGTTCACAAAGCTTGATAGAAAGGATAGACGAAGTTAATATTGGAGAGCATATTTGGGACATAATATCAGACCATAACCCAATTCATATAAGGTTATCACGGTTAGAAGAAAGGCAGCATAGGAGGAAAACCCAATGCTCTTGACGATCACTATCAAGGGGCAAAATTCTTCTAACACAAGAAAATTGTACTATCTTCAAGACAATGTTAGAGAGATTAATTCGGAAGGAGGAAACTAGTTTCAAAAGCTTCAACAGTCATGAGTTAACAAATATAATTCAAAAAACTCTGAAACGTTTCAGTGTTTCGTGCAACTTAGCTGGCAGGAACTGCAACCAAGGAAGAAGCAAATTGAAAATAATATTACAGCCAATCAATGGTTTGAATATGCAAGGCAACTCTATGAGAAAGAATCGGAGGCAGAGCCCCCCCTAGGATCAACACAAATTCAAAGCTCTTCACGCTACAGGAGGTGGAGAATGGAATTAATAAGCTGAAAACAGGAAAGGAAAAGGACTTGGTTGAACTTCAAGCAGAGTATCTAAAATGGGGAATGAATGCTCTTGCACCGCACATCATGGAAATATTCAACAACATCATTCAGCAAGGATTCCCAAGAGACTGGACAAGTAGCATAGCAATACCCCTTTTTAAAAGTGGAGACGCTAATAATCCATCCAACTATAGAACAATTATGATGAATCCTTTGTTTTCAAAGCTTTTCGGCAACATGGTAGAAGACAAAATTAGTAAGTGGGTAGAAGTAAAAGAAAAGAGGGCAAGAGGACAAGTGGGTTTTAGGCCGAAACATTCTACAATGGATCATGGTATCACGTTGAGACACATTGTTGAAAAGGTTTGGGAGGACAAGGAAGAATTATTTTGTTGCTTTGTTGACTTCAAAAAAGCATTTGACACAGTCCCTAGGGATAAGTTGTGGCTAAAATGAAAGAACTTGAAATTCATGTGCATTATAGAGTCGTTGTCCATAGACTTTATGAAGAAGTGAAAGTCAAAATTAGAACCTCAGCAGGTATTTCAGAAAGCTTTAGAAGTGACATTGAAGTCAAGCAAGGTTGCCCTCTATCCCCTACTCTTTTTGGTCTATATATTGATAAATTGGAAGAGCGGCTATATCTGCAAGGTGGAGATGGTGTTCGGTTGGGGGAGTTTGTGATAAAGCTTCTTTTATATGCTGATGATATTGTATTGATTTCTAAATCGGCCCATGGATTGCAAATGCACTTATATGCCCTTAAGCATTTTTGTAGAGCAGTGGGGATGCAAGTCAATACTAGCAACACCAAAATAATGATTTTCTCTAATAAAAGGAAGCAAAGCCAGCATACTTTCTTCTTTGAAGACAACATTCTTGAAAAAGTAAATGAGTACAAGTACCTTGGGATTGATTTCAACAACAAACTCAACTGGGAGGACTGCAGAAAGAAGAGAATTTTAGGAAGGTGGAAAACATTATATGCTCTTCAAAACAGATGTAGAGAGGCAGAGTTATGGGATGGGAAAATGATTAAAGTGCTTTTTGGACTCCTAGTTTGTCCAGTGATGTTATATGGGTGTGAATTGTGGGCTAGCAGCACTCCTGTCTCAAAATGAAAACAAATTGAGAAAATCCAAAAACACTTGATCATGAGCAAGTTCAAAATAAAAAGTTCAGTACCTTATGAGATAAAGTTGATTGAAACAGGAGCAACTCCCATTGAAGCAATTGCTATGGTGCAGCTCATAAGATAACTAAAAAGAATTGAGCAAATGAGAGTAGGTAGATCACTTAATGTTATCTTCAATGAAGGCATGAGTGAAAGAAAGAAAACATGGCTGAAACAAAACTACACATGGATGCAAAAATGGAATATCTACCTCAATCCCTGTCCCACAATAGCAAGGAGCTAAAGGATTTTTTTATGGAAAAGTTTCTTAAAAAGGTATGGGGAAAAGAGTTGGATAGAAAGAATAAATATTAAATTGAGGAATTCAACCCTACATGTGATCTACAACAATAAGAATTCATTGGAGCTAGCATTTCGTGGAGGGCAAAAGTTCTTATTGCTCAATTAAGGACCAACTCACATCAACTTCGGTGTGAAACAAGATGGTGGAAAAGGCCTAAAGAAGCTTGGGAAGAATGGGTGTGTACATTTTGCACGTCTGGGGCCGTGGAATCGGAAAATCATTTCAGTTTGGAACGTGATGCATTCAAAGACATTAGAGAAAGTTATGAGAACATGTTAGCATCAATTTCTTGGCATTGTCTTTTTAGCAAGGAGATTGTTGAAAGGTTGGGCCAGCTCATTATCAATTTGAATCGGAAAATGATTGAATTGCAAAAAACGAAAAACAAGGAACTAATGGTCTCATAGACTATTTCTAGTCTCATGGACCTTAAAATATCATTTCATTCATGCCCATCAATTATTATCATAAATAACGGTATCTGGATTTTATTGCACTAAAAATCTCACTTGATTTGATAAAATTAAATCTTACACAAACTTATTTACACCTGTACCTATTTAGTTACACCTATACCTATTTCTATGCTAGTTATAATTATATAATAATAATTCCATTTATTATATCTATCAAATAGATATTTCACTATTTAGCTTTTTCAAATAAAAAATAATCACAATCGAGAGAAGAAGACATTCATATAAGTCGCTGCATTTACAAATAGACCTACCTAATCATACCAGATACTTTTGTGGTAGCTGGCAGAACAGACCACAATCGATTTTTCATTATAGAAAACATTCACAATCCAGAAGAAGAAACACCATATAAGCTGCTGCATTTACAAATAGACCTACCTTCTCGAAATTATGCCAGATACTTGTGTGGAAGCTGGCAGAGTAGACCATGCAATTTTTCATTACAGACTAAATTTTAAGCTTTTCAGGGAAATTCAAATCATCCGATAAAGAAAATTTTGATCTAAATAAGAAAGATAATTTCTTACATACAGCCCATTCTAATAACTCTAAAATATTCATTATGGTAAGCTTTCTGTCCAACAATGTTCAGAACCATCACTCAAAAGTCAAGGACTGAAACAAAGAGAAGAAGCAAGATTTACCGAAAATAGAGCAGTCTCTTTCACAACACATAAACAAAACCTTTTATTTTTAAATCTCATGGTAGCATATTGATGCATGCAACTATTAAATATTAAAAATAACTCTCAATGAACTAACTGCTATAATGTGGCCAAGCTACCTCATTTGCTTCAAGATAAATCGATGGATCAAAGGAAAGTAAAATCTCAAGAATTATTTCTGTGACTCATTGTATTTATCGTACCTCAGCAATGCTTGCGGTGTTACCATGGCACACAAGCACGACTCGATCTTTGGCTTTCCGACCTCCTGAATGACCAGGAGCAACTGGTGAATTTGGTATCTGCAATGCCATCACTTTGGCTACATCATTACCTTGGTCACATTATCCCACCCTTATGTGAAGTTGGCAGTCCGTAGATATTTAAAATAGCAATGTATCTGTGATCAGAACATTTAAAATCTTCCTTAAAACGCAAGAACACAATAAAAATGGAGGCACGGTTTGAGAGAGACCCCCTTTTTTAGAGAATTTTCGCTCAATTCTCAAGTTTTGGGAACAAATACTGTACATAGTTTCAACCATAAAATTGAAAGTTCAACTTCTAAAATTACTAGAATAGAGGTTTGAAGGCAAAAGAGATGAATCATTTACCGCAACTCCACAAAAGAAGAAAAGGGTGTTATTCAAAGGGCCTATAATGAAGTTCAATGAAGTTCTCAAAGATCCGCAAAAAGAAGATGTGGATATCTATCAAATTTGGTGACCAGACAAAACAGAAAAAGAAAACACTTTCTTTCTAATACTTATTTTACTGTTTTCCTCTCAACCTTCACGAACCCATAACAGATGTTCAACCAAATTCAAAGGCTTGACCAACACAATCTTTCAGATACAATACAATAAAAGATGAGATGTAACAAGCACTTGAAAGAATTGAGTTCTAATGTGAATGAGCACATAGGCACTCTAGACCCTGTATGCATAAGCACATGACAAACATTTGATAGGCTAAGTTCTTTTGTACTTAAGCGCATGTGAACTCTGACAACATAAGGTTGGGGTCTTGGGCTGTACATGTAAAAGCATCATTGATTAATAAAGGCAAGAAATGCAACACCACTGGACTAACATACAACTATCCCCTTTCTCGGTTTAATATGACCTAATTGGCTTATTATTTTATTATTAGTCAACTCTAACTTCAATCCCAAATACACAAATCAACATAGAATTCATAATCCTCAGCTTGATTACCTGATTCAGCCGGTTAAGGCAGATATATGGGGGACAATTAAAACTACTACTTGTTGTAAAATCTAGCACAGTGATACCGCAATTGCTCTGCAGAAGTCTTCTGAAATATTCTGGACCCAGACCTGACCAATATTATAATGTTAAAACTAAGACATCTCTTCGATAGCTTTCTGTGCCCAAAACAAAGAGGACATAAAATAATAATCTGCATACCATACAAAAGCACAAATTACCTATAGCAGTAGCAACTAAAGCTTGATTCACAGCATTGTGAGCAACTACAAGTATTGACCGGCCATTATGACTTAGAATTTTTGTCCAGCAGTTTTTAGCCCGTGCCCACAATTCTCGTACAGGGTAATGCCCATCAATAGTAAAGTTAGCAGCGTCCTTCTGCCATTGCCTGTATGCCTCACCAAATCTTTCTTTTCCCTCATGCTTTAATAACCCCTGGCAAAAATGCAAGACATAGAAGATTATGTCATCAGCAATGTTAGAAAATTGTAGAAATCAAAATTTACTTCAAATAAATATTTGGAAATTTGTATAATGGGTGTCAGTTCAAGTAATGAAGGTAACGGTGCCAGCTTAGATATATCTATGAAGCCCTAGAGATTGAATTTGGTTGTAAACCTTATTGTAATATTATTCTTGAACAATAAAATACCACGGCTTGCCCCTTGGATATCTTCTTGACAGGCTCTCAGGGTTTTATCAAAATTTTTGTGTTATGTGAGTGCTTCATTTGTTATTTTGTATCATTATTTCTCTGCAATTATATTTTTATTTAGACTCGAAAATACCAACAAGTGGTATCAAATGTAAGATACCCCTTGGAATATCTTATATTTTCCCACATATTTTTCTGAATTTCGTTGAGTTTGACACTGAAGAGTTTTGTCAAACAGTTTGTGTGTACATGGCTGTAGGTGTATTTCCTTTTATTTTATTTCAAATAGGACATACAGTACCAAAATGCACCAAGAAATTGCCTCCAAATCATCAACAAATAGCTTGCATTAATTTTAAAGAAGGTACATACCATTGATAAGTGAGCCACAGCAAGCTTCGAAGAAATAGAGCTAGTATAAAAGCAGATTTATATATAACAGTGAGGCTGTAAGTGACCACACAGCGACTATACTTGGAAACTTGTCCCGCAGTGAATACCCTCAGCTCTTCCACCACGTCCTCAGCAAGTAAGCACAGGTCTCTTTGGCAGCTCGAATAGGTACAAAAGAGAGGAACTTGGCCCCTTTTATGGCACAACTCGGCCTCTGAAATAATAGTGGCTCGGCCCTCAATATATGGCATACTTAGCTGAACTCGGCCAGTCGGCCAGCACATAAAAGATGCAAAACTCAGCCCCTTGAAGATACAGAACTCAGCCCCTTTCAAAATTCAGCTCCAACCAACTCGACTAGCAAACAAGGAAAAAATTGTCTTTTAAATGATACCCACGGCCTGATATGAAGGAGAAACTCGACCCCTTGAAGGATGTAAGCCCTACTCTCAATATGGCTCAAAATTCAATTTGTATAAATAAAATATAAAATACCAAAATCAGAAGATAAAATCAACTAATAACACCTTTAAAGTTGATGCCTCTCTGCCAATGTCTTTATTTTAGTCAACAATGAAGCCCAATGTCTAAATCTAAGTGGTTACACTACAATAATAGCAACGGTGTATAGTTTCAACACCGAAACCAACAACTAGAATTAGGGTTTCCAAAAGCCCTAATCTCTTTCTCACGAGTGAACAAATGCAGAATGATAAGAGACTCCTCATTTTCCCCTTTTTATAACTGACTTGACTCTTTTGTCACATTTTTACCTTTTATTTTAATGAAGTCACTTTAGTGGATTTTCTCACTTTATATTTTAAAAGTGATTTTTTGTTACTCTAGGACCCATGGTCCCTTTCCCCCTTTAATTTGTACAAGGTTTTCTCCTATACAAATTGTGTTCCCTTAATTAATTTTCTCGTCCTAGCCTATGGAAACTTAATTAGGTTAGCGTAGTCATCCCCTTATGTCTCCTAAGCAGATGGGGATATTACAGTCCTCCCCACCCAAGATTGTTTGTCCTCAAACAACTTCAATATGGGATGTTGGAGCACCTGTTCTCCTTCCCAAGTGGTGGTCTTTGACAAGAAAATCCTTCCATTTGACCAAGTATTCGTTAATGGTCTTGTTTCTTAGCTTCTGCTCCATTACCTCCAAAATTTCCTCCTGGACCATGTTGATTTTTGGTAGCATCGGATGTGCTCTAGCCATGAAATTCAGTGGAGAGACTAAGGCACATGAGATCTCCAAAACTCAGAAACCGTTTGGAGAAATTCCACCTGGATAAAGAGATATTAAAATAATTAATATTTATAATGGGTCCCTAAGTCTAAACTTAGGAAAATAAAAATATTAATGTATATTAATATAAAATGGGTGAGAAAGTTTTAAGTGATGAGGATTAAGCCAGTTCTAATCTTAGTTGTTGATTAGGGACTTAATGTAACGACCCATCTATAAATATAAAGAACGCAAGCATAATAGCAGGCATACGGTACATGCATATGATAGTTTCATATGCATGTGTCGCATACACCGCACTAGTATTTTATACTAAATTGATTATAAGTGCTAAATACCATGACACTTCTTTGAATAGAGGTTCTACTCATTCATCAATATTGCTTAATGTATGGGTAGATCTTAAAAAAGGACTATATATATATATATATATATATATATATAATTATATAAAACAATGTTATATATTAAAGCATAATGTTTTATAATATAAACATATATATAAATTATAATATGATATATACGATATAGTGTTATATTAAAGGAATATTTTAATAAAATCATGTACATCCTCGATCTTAAAAGAGATAAAGGAGGGATACGTAAGAAAAGGCGTGTCATCAACACGCTGAGCGGTGGGTTGCAGATAGAAGAGGGGCCACCGCCAAACAACAGAATAAAACCACGGGACATGGATTTATGAAAGGGACAGAAACCAGAGGGAAGAATTGTGAAGGAGAAGGAAATCATCCACAGGAAGAGCTTGAGTGTTCTGAGGTTCTGGGCACGGGGGAACAGTCGGCTTCTGTTAAGAAGCTTACTGGATTGAGGAGCCAGGTCCCGCTCAGTTTCGCTGGGCGGATTCAGTCTATTGGAAACAGTAATAGCGTAGCCGAAGGCATCTTCAACTGCAGCGGCACAGGTAGGTACCTCAGCAGTGCTGTTTAATTTATTTTGTAAGATCTCAGGAAATATGTTTACAGGTTCATAGTATAAATCGAGAAATTGTTCCAGTCTTTACACTTAATATCGGTCATTGAATCGTCAATAGGAAAAGTATAAGAGGAGGCTTGAGGGTCAGTTGGAGACACACCAAGAGAAATCAAGAATTCGATTTTTGGAGGCAAGGCTTGCTAAGAAAATCGAGTTAGTGATCAATTGCAGCGAGGGGCAGTTCAGCAAGAGATTTTCATCCAAGGTTGAAGAATATATAGCAAAGAGGCAACACAGTGCAGGAGAGACAGCCCAAGGCCTAGAAGGGTTGATGCAGAGACAGCAAAAGCTGACGTAGAGGATGCAAAAGGCCGTAGAGGCTGACATAGAAGTCGTAGAGGCTAACGCAGGTAGTGCAATGCATCATAGAGGCTGACACTGGGCTTCAAAGGCAGTGTTGGGGATATTCTGTGGGGCAGACTAAGAGCAGATCAGTCGAGAGAGGGTGACGTAGTTATTGAAGGGTGATGCACTTCTTGAAGGGTGACGCAGTTCCAGACCAGTGCTTGGAGCAGTTTTTGTTGTCCAGCACAAGAAACAGTTAGAGTCACTGTGAGGTTGATCATTCGGTTGTTGATTTGCCGGAATATCTTTCTGTGCATAGAGGTACTTGTTGAAGTTTCTAAGTTTACTTAGTTTAGAAACCCTTCATGCACTTTTTCTTATTTATTCCTACCTACTTGTTATTTTTTCTTTAACAAGTTATTTACAAAGTAAAAACTGAAAATAAACACCAGTGCATTCTCAACATATTACAGATCAGCAACTAAAAAGAGATAAGAACAAACACACCACATGACACCATTATTTTTGGACCAATGTCCCCGGAAAAACCCAATGCGGGAAAACCGGTGCAACTATCTAAGGGTTTTCTTATTAAGCAATATCAGAGTACAATCTGGGTGCCGAAACAAGCCTACCCAACAGAGAATTTCCTTAGCATCTATACCTCACAATTTGAGAGAAATCTACTGGCTAAAACCCCATAAAATACTTCCGACAGCTCCTCAGCACAAAACTACTCTGCAACCCTAGCCTCTGCCCAAACTGCACTACGTCAGCGCCTCTCTGTCTCACGCTAGCCCTGCGTTAGCTTTTCTAGGCCTATGTCAGCCCCAAAAGGCCCTGCGTCAGCTCTAGGAGCCTCTACGTCAGTTGCGCTGGCCCCTCTGGTGCTCTGCACAGCACTTGGCTACCTCTGCGTGGCCCTGTGTGAGCCCTTGCTGGCTCTGCGTCACCCTCCTTAGTTGTTGCGCTACTCTCCTGGCACAATCTTTGCCTTCTTTGTTTCTCTATACTTAGTGCCCCTCAGCCGCTCTCCCGATCACTGATTCTATCTCTCTTAGCAAACCCCGCTCTAGATAATAGAATCATTGATCATCTGGTGTGATCTCCAAATGACCCTCAAGCCACCTCTTATACTTTTCCTGTTGACATTTCAATGGCGGAGATTAAGTCCCTAATCAACGGCTAAGATTAGATCTGGCTTGATCCATGTCTTTTAAACCACTCTAACACAGATTCATATTAATACACATTAATATTTTATTTTCACTAAGTTTAGACTTAGGGACTCCATTAAAAATATTAATTATTTTAATATGTCTTAATCTGTTTACGACCTGCCCAAACTCTTTCTGGGTATTAGAGATCTCATGTGCCCCAACCTCTCCACCAAATTTCGTAGCTAGAGAACAGTTGATGCTACCCCAAAGCAACACTCCCTCTTAGCGAGGACTGTGCTCTAGCAATACTCCTAACTGAGTATTACTCATATCATCCGGCATCGGTACCTGTGTTGATGCTAGGCCTTCCTGCCCAACATCCTTTGCATTGTTGCCTCCTGTACTGTTGCCCATGGGTCTGCCACTGCCACTTTTGCATCTGTACAACAGCTCCCTCTGCATCTGTGCTGCTACTGGTCCTTTCTCCCAGCACTGCATCCGCACTGCACCTCCTCTCATCATGTTGCATCATGTTGCACTGCAACTCAGTTACTGAGAAGTAAGTAACTGATCTCCCAAGTGACCTCCCTGTTGGGCTAGAAACACCCTCTAATGCTGAAGCTCCCTCTGCCGCTAACATGTGCTCCCTCTCTGACCTCTGCGTTGCTGCAACAACTCTCCTACATCTTGCACCGTTGCACACCTCTCTGTGTCGTCCTGCACTGGTGCAACACTCTTGTGCCTCTCGCATTGCTGCAGCCTGCTAGCTCTCTCTGTCGCTCCATCCGCATCCGTCTCTACCCACTCATCCAGTCCTGCTACTCCTCGTCGAGGCTCCCATAGCAAGGTCTAATCCAAGAGGTTGGGTACCTCAAGGATCCTGCCCCTCATTGCCTGTAGTCCGCCTGCTACAGCTTGATGTCTCCCCACTTCCGCTCAAGTGGTGCGTGTGCACTCATGGCACAGTCATTGTATGTCAAAACTTCCTTCTCTGCCCGTGTCGGCGCTACCTTAGTCTCGGAAGACTCTCCCTTCTTCTTCCTTGGGCACTGGGTCGCATAATGACCCATCTCCCCACAGTGGAAGCACTTGATCTTGGAGAGATCTTTCTTCTTCTGCTTCCCCTACTTTCCCTCAGATGCTAGGGCCACATCCTCCTCCTCCTCCTTTACCTTGATCCCTTTGCTGCTGCTACCTGTCTTCGACTGTCGTCTGATCTCTTCTTCGCGAAGAGCTGCCCACATCGCATCCCAAGGTAGGAGAGTCCCTCTGCCCAGGATACTCTGGACAAACACTTCCCCATCTTCTGAGACATCATTCAGGGCTGTCCTCACCCTTTGCTGCTATTACCTGTCTTCGACTGTCGTCTGATCTCTTCCTAGCGAATCGCTGCCCACATCACGTCCCAAGGTAGGAGAGTCCCTCTGCCCAGGATACTCTAGACAAACACTTCCCAATCTTCTGAGACAGCATTAGGGTTGTCCTCACCATAAGCTCCTGATCCGGTGTCACTCCCATAACAGTCAACCGGTCTCGGATCTCATTCAGTCCTCCGAGGAAGGTGTCAATCAATTGACCCTTCTTCATCTGATATGACCTCATCTGGTTCTCAAGCAGCATTCTTCTCTGCACAAAAGTATGTCGATACAGCGTCTTGAGAGCCTCCCACATCTCAATTGTCGTTTCCTTCTCGGCTATATGTGGTACCACATGATCCTTGACCCCGTCAAGGATAATGCACTTGGCCCTCGCCATCGCCTATTCGTACTTGTCGTTATCATTGGGGTCGACTGGGATAGTTATAACCTTCAAGGCGAAGTTCTTGACATGATCCTAGTCAAGCACTGATAAGATTCTGGCCTTCCAAACTACGAAGTTCAATGCCCCGTCCAGTCTATCCTGGTCTCTTATCCCGTGTAGTGCCATGGCGCTCCTCTGCTTCCCTCCTGGAAGTTCTTTGTTCGACTCCTCTAAGTCTATACTTCTCGTCTAGAAGTTCTCTTTCAGACTCCCTCTGAGTCCTAATTTCCCTCCTCGAAATCCTTCTGCCGCTTATCGAGATGCCCCCTACTCTAATCGTCTTGTGTAACTGCACTGTTGATCCAGGTTCCTCGGTAACAACTCCTCTGGCCCTGCTTTGTAAGGTATTGTTTTGACTACAGTACCTCACCAACTCCACTCTGCAATATTTCTGCAACCTTCTAAACTCCAGCAACTGCCTCTGTGTGAATTGTGTTAGCCCCTCTCTGCCTCACGTTGGCTCTGCGTCAGCCCTGGGATGCCCTGCGTTAGTCCTCTGGCCCTCTGCATCAGCAACGCTGGCCTCTCTCAGGCTCTGCGCAGCTCCCGGCTTCTTCTGCGTGGCTCTGGCTGGTTCAGCGTCACAATTCTTGGTTTTTGCACTGCTAGAAACAACTTCTATCACCTCAGGACCACTGTTTTCTGCTACTATTGCTCCGCTCAGCTGATGTCTTTTAGTCCTCCTGTGATCTGCAATCGCGCTCTAGTACCATGCTGAAGTTTCTAAGTTTACTTAGTTTAGAAACCCTTCATGCACTTTTTTCTGATTTATTCCTACCTACTTGTTATTTTTTCTTAAAGTTATTTACAAAGTAAATACTGAAAATAAACACCAGTACATTCTCAACATATTACAGATCAGCAACTAAAAAGAGACAAGAACAAACACACCACATGACACCATTATTTTTGGACCAATGTCCCCGTAAAAATCCAATGCAAGAAAATCGGTGCAGCTATCTGACGGTTTTCTTATTAAGCAATATCAAAGTACAATGTGGGTGCCGAAACTGGCCTACCCAACAAAGAATTTCCTTAGCATCTATACCTCACAATTTGACAGAAATCTCCTGGTTGAAACCCCGGAAAACCCTTCCAACAGCTCCTCAGCACAAAACTGCTCTGCAACCCCAACCTCTGCCCAAATTGGACTGCGTCAGCCCCTCTTTGTCTCACGCTGGCCCTGCGTCAGCCCTAAGAGGCCCTACGTCAACACTGGGAGCCTCTACGTCAGCTGCTCTAGCCCCTCTACTGCTCTGCGCAGCACTTGGTTGCCTCTGTGTGGCCCTGTGTGAGCCCTTGCTGGCTCTACGTCACCCTCCTTGGCTGCTGTGTTGCTCTCCCGACACAATCTTTGCCTTCTTTGTTTCTCTGTACTCAATGCCCTTTAGCTACTCTCCCGATCACTGATTCTATCTCTCTTAGCAAACCCCACTCTAGAGAATAGAATCACTGATCATCTAGTATGATCTCGAAGTGACCCTCAAGCTTTGTCTTATACTTTTCCTGTTGACATCTTTACAGTCGAGATTAAGTCCCTAATCAACGGCTAAGATTAGATTTGGCTTGATCCATGTCTTTTGGACCACTCTAACACAGATTCATATTAATACACATTAATATTTTATTTTCCCGAAGTGACCCTCAAGCTTTGTCTTATACTTTTCCTGTTGACATCTTTACAGCCGAGATTGAGTCCCTAATCAACGACTAAGATTAGATCTGGCTTGATCCATGTCTTTTGGACCACTCTAACACAGATTCATATTAATACACATTAATATTTTATTTTCCCTAAGTTTAAACTTAGGGACTCCATTAAAAATATTAATTATTCTAATATCTCCTGATCTGTTTAGAATCTGCCCAAACCCTTTCTGGGTATTGGAGATTTCATGTGCCCCAACCTCTCCACTAAATTTCATGGCTAGATCACATCCAATGCTACCCTAAATCAACAGTACTAATGCCGAGGACATTCTCTGTTGGGTGAGCCAATTCTGGCACCCTAGTTGTATTCACGAAATCTACTTAATAATAAAACCCTCATATATGTTGCACCGGTTTTCCCACATTGGGTTTTTTCAGGGACGATTGTCCAAAAATAATAGTGTCCCTTGTGTTATTATTATTGTTTACTTCAGTGCATAGTATGTATATCTGTGAAGGCTGCATTTGTGTTTACTTCGATGTTTATACAATTAAATAACTTGTTAATGTAAAGAACAAGTAGGAGATAGTAAACCAGAAATTGCAGTAGGGGTTTCTGATGTGTTAGATTCAGGAATTTTCACATGGTATCAGAGCAATTGCAAATCAGAGGTGACTGAAGACACCATCCAAGAAAATCTGAGAATTTGCAGTAGAGAAGCAGTTGTCTCGAGAGACAGCGTTGTTCCGGAGCTGAAGAGGCGAGAGGAGTGACGTAGTGCATAGAGTGTGACGCAAAGGCTCACGCAGTGCCTGCGTCAGCATTTTGAGTCGGGAGAGGAAGACGTAGTAGCTAGGAGGAGCCCACACAGTAGTTGCGTCAGTTGTCCAAGCCAGTGCAGAGGCAGAGGGAGGCAGATCACATTTACGCAGTGCCAAGTCATCTTTCTGAGCCAGGAAGGATTGACGCAGTGGCCAGGAGGAGCTGATCCAACTCTCACTGTGATTACGCAGAGCCAGAAGCGCTCAGATTCTTCAGTTGTCGGGGCTAAGGGAGCTAAGCAGATTTTGATTTGTGGAGTTCGAGGGACGTTGTTTCTGTGAGTGCAAAACAGTGTCTAAGGAGACTGAACCAAGGTAGAGGGAAGCACTACCTTGACAGATTTCTAGCCATGAAATCTAGATCCGGGTTGCAGCGGAAAAGGATTGGAGAGGAGTCATTCGACAGTTGGCCGAAGGATTTCCAAGAGGGAAATCAGGACTCAGAGGGAGTCTAGAGAAGAGGAGCAGAGATGGCAGTAAACGGAATGAGGGATGAGGATAGATTGGACGGGGCTTCCAATTTCATTATCTGGAAGGCCATAATCCTGGCAATCCTGGATAAACACCGCATCAAGGACTATGGCTTGAAAATCTTAGTTGTCCCAGTTGACCCTAATGCAAATGAGAAGTATGAGAAGGCTGAGGCGAAAGCGAAATGCATGATCCTAGACAGGGTCAAGGATCATGTCATACCACATATTGCTAAGAAGAACAAAGCAAGGGAGATGTGGCAGACGCTGACCACCTTATACCAGGGCTCTTCCGTGCAACGGAAGATGTTATTGGAAAATCAGTTGAGGTCATATCAGATGCAGAAAGGAGAGGAGATATACCTGTTCCTTCGTAGGTTGCAAGGAATTCGCGACCATCTTACTTCTGTGGGGTCTACACTGGATCTAGAGTTCATGGTCAGAACTGCTCTGAATGCAGTCTCCGAGGATTGGGAGACGTTTGTCCAAAGCATTTTGGGCACAGCGACTCTCCCCAGTTGGGAGGAGATGTTGGCAGCTCTTCGATATGAAGAGATCAGGAGATTGACCAAGGTGGGGAGTAGTGGTAAGGGAGTTCGAATCAAGAAAGAGGAGGAGAAGGATGCAACTCTAGCACCTGCGAGATAGTTGGGGGTTCAGAAGAGGAAGAAGAAAGATACTCCAAGGTCGAGTGCTTCAACTATAGGGAGCTAAGACATTATGCCTCTTAGTGCCCTAGGAAGAAAGGCAAGGGAGAAGCTTCCGACTCAAAGGCTGCTCAAGCAAAGGTGGCGAAGGACGTCAAGACTGATGACGATTGTGCCATGAGTGCTCATGCGCCTCTAGAGAAGAGGTGGGGAGACATTGAGTTGTAGTCGAGAGGACTACAAAAGGGAGGCAGGACCCTTGAGGTGCCCAAACTCTTGGATCACATACGGCTACGGGAGCCCTTAACAACAGTAGCATGATGACAGTTGTCGGGTGGAGCAAGGTGTGATGGAGCGGTAAGGCAGTGCTAGAATGCAGAAGTCTGTAGCAGCGCAGTGGAGGTTGCACTAGTGCGAGAGGCACAGAAGAGGTTGCAGCGACGCAATGGCAGCAGAGGGAGCACAGGATAGCCGCTGAGGTAGCTACAACATCAAGAGGCTTCCAGATTGACCGAGATGTCAGTGTTTAGGTGAAGTCAGTTACTTACTTCTCGGTAACTGAGTTGCAGTGCAGCAATTAGTAGTGGCAGTGCTATGGGCAGCATGATGCAGCATGTTGAGAGGGAGTTTCATCATAGATGCAGCAGTGGCAGTGGCAATGTCATGGGCAGCACTACAAGAAGCAGCAGTGCAGTTGATGTGAGGCAGCAAGCCAAGAATCATTACAGAGGACCGATGCGGAGGATCAGTGTGATGCTTCTATGGTGAAGCATTGCTAGAGCACATTCCTTGCTAAGAAGGAGTGTTGAATTCTGGTAGCATCGGATGTGCTTTAGCCATGAAATTTGGTGGAGAGGCTAAGGCACATGAGATCTCCAGGACCCAGAAATCATTTGGAGAAATTCTCCCCAGATGAAGAGATATTAAAATAATTAATATTTTTAATGGGTCCCTAAGTCTAAACTTAGGAAAATAAAAATATTAATGTGTATTAATGTAAATGAGTGAGAAAGTTCAAGTGACAAGGATCAAGTCAGTTCTAATCTTAGCCGTTGATTAAGGACTTAATCTTGACCGTTGAATCGTCAACAGGAAAGGTATAAGAGGAGGCTTGAGGGTCAGTTGGAGACACACCAAAAGAGATCAAGAATTCGATTTTCTGGGGCGAGGTTTGCTAAGGAAATTGAGTTAGTGATCAGTTGCAACGAGGGGCAGTTCAACAAGGGATTTTCATCAGAGGCTGAAGAATACAAAGAAAAGAGGCAGCGCAGTGCAGGAGAGACAGTGCAGGGCCTAGAAGGGTTGATGCAGAGGCAGCAAGAGCTACCGCAGAGGACGCAGAAGGTCGTAGAGGCTGACACAGAATCCGTAGAGGCTGACACATGCAGTGTAGAGGGCTATAGAGTCTGACAATGGGCTTCAGAGGCAGTGTTGGGGAGATTTTGTGGGGCAAACTAAGAGCAGATCAACCGGAGAGGGTGACACAGTTCCTGAAGGGTGACGCAGTTCTAGAGCAGTGCTTGGAGCAATTTTCGCTGTCCATCACAAGGAACAGTCAAAGTCACTGTGGGGTTGATCATCCGTTTGTTGATTTGCTGGAATATCTGTATCCGGATAGAGGTACTACTGCCAAGGACATTCTCTGTTGGGTAAACCAATTCTAGCACCTTAGTTGTATTCATGAAATCTACTTAATAATAAAACCCTCATATATGTTGCATTGGTTTTCCCGCATTGGTTTTTCCGGGGACAATTGTCCAAAAATAGCGGTGTCCCTTGTGTTATTGTTTCTATTTACTTCATTGCATGATTTGTATATCTGTGAAGGTTGCATTTGTGTTTACTTCGATGTTTATGCAATTAAATAACTTGTTAATGTAAAGAACAAGTAGGAGATAGTAAACCAGAAATTGCAGTAGGGGTTTCTGATGTGTTAGATTTAGGAATGTTCAGAGACCAGAATCAACTCCCCTTCTTCATCCAAGGGTGAAAGATCAGTAGAAGTGACAATGTGTTGCCCCAGGGCCTTCTTGAGGTACGAAGCATGGAAAACATTGTGTGTCTTACATTCCCTTGGAAGCTCTAGCTCATAGCCCACTTCTCCTATATGCCTCACAATCTTGTAGGGCCCATATAATTTGGGTTTCAATTTCTCTGCCCTCTTCCTTTTTAGTGATGATTATCAGTAGGGTTGCAAACAAAGATATACTAGGTCCCCAACCTCAAAGCTACGCTCCACTCAATGTCTATCTGCATATATCTTTTGTTGATTCTAGGCCATCTGAAAATATCTTTGAGGAGTCGCAATATGTCTTGGCTCTCATTAATCTAGTCCTTGGCTATAGGTGCCTTGTTGTCTCCAAACACCCGCTCTACAATTGGTGGTGCATCATACACATACAAGACTCTGAAGGGTGTGATGCCAATCAACGTATGATAAGTGGTGTTATAATAATGTTCTAACAAGTGCAACCACTTTATCCAAGTTTTATGTTGACCCGGCGCATAGTTTCTCAAATAGCCCTCCAGCCATTTGTTGACTATCACAATCTGCCCATCAATCTGTAAGTGATAACTAGTACTCAACGTCAACTTTGTCCCAACCAACCTGAACAACTCGTGCTGAAATCCCCCCACGAACTTATTGTCCCTATCACTGACAATGGTCTTTGGCAATCCATGCAATCTGAATATTTCTTTGAAAAATAACTTTGCCACCTGTGACACTGAATATTGGAAATGTATCGCGGAGAAGTGTGCAAACTTCATGAGTCAATGTTAAAATTGGCAACCAGGGCAAAACTTCATGTGGGTCATCTTATTCATGGCTGATAATATTTTTATTAGATT